>JAPFFP010000008.1:6966181-7017630 GCA_026153255.1 Solanum medicagineum | reverse complement strand
TGAAAGAGTGAAAAAGTGCTTTCGTTGTTGTGGAATAAGAAGCCTTCGTATCTTAATGCACGTATTTAATTTATTCGAAGCTATTAGAGCGGGATCCACTTTTTGGGGAATATGAGTCGAAGCAATAACAAGAATATTTCTAGTAGAACATCTTTCACAATCCCTAGAGAGATGTGTGTGTGTGTGTGTGTGTATAAAAAAAAAAATATTACCGTTCTAACATATTATTTTAAATTGTGACTTACATATTATTTTAAATTTTGACTTAGAATTTTGGATGGTCTAATAAAGGCTAAATGCATAGATATTAGTAGGGATAATTACCTTTTGAGTTTTTTTTTAGAATTAACTATTTTTAAGATATAGCAATTATACTATGCATTAAAGTAAATTGTATGTGTAATATATATGTATTATAAAATATATCATATTTATTTGGGTAAACAAAATGCATTATGTGTTAAAAATGAATTATGCATGTAATATAGAAGTATCATACTATGTATAAAAATGAATTTGCATGCAATATAGATGTATTGAAAGTGTTTTAAAATGTCTTAAATTTATTTTAATAAAAAATCTAAATTATATATTCAAAATGAATTACACATGTATTAAGATAAATTCATATAGCTATAAATGATAAATAATTTTAAAATATGGTATATTTAGGTAAGTTTTCCAAATTAGTAATTCTAAAGCACATATCAAAAATCAAATCAATACTAATACTAGCAAAAAAATTCAACACTAAGAGTGATAATAATAATGAATATTTGTTTTTTAGTTTTGCATTGGTTTAGATAATTAAAAAATATAACCTAATTTTAATTTTTATTTAATATTTACTCATGTGATTATTAAATACTTATCACAGTTATTTTAGCACGATTTAGTATTTTAAAGTTATGATATTATCATTATGACTTATTTTAGTATGATTTATTACTTTAAAAATAGAATAATCTTCTTTATGACTTACATTTTTTATGCGATCTCATTATTATTTTTTGTTGAATATTTTTGGGTCTTCATTAGTATGATATTTTGTATTTTTCGTAAAAACTTCCTAATTTTTGTATTTGCTAGGACTAAATAAATCTTTGAATCATAAGTTGATTATATATTTTTATAAATACTTTATCAAATATCCCAAAAAACTCAAAAACATGGATAATTTGAAAAAAAAAACCGAAAAACCCTAGAAATCTGAAAAAAGTTGAAAAAATCCAAGGTTGAAAAACTCGAGTTTTATTGGTTTTGTTTGATCTCTATATTAAAAAATCTGACATAAATGGTTTGATTTGACATTTAAAAAATTCGAACTAACCCGGTCCATGAACACTCCTAAATATATATATGATATGAATACATATCTAATAAGTTAATTTTTCTTTTGATTTTTGAGCTTTTACATTTATATAGATCTGCCACAAGTGGCTATAATTGCTTCTTTTAAAAAAATAAAAGAACGTAAAAACTAGCCAGATTGTGTGTATCAAAATCATGAATTTATTTTTTTTAGTTCAATTTGGGCTTGGGGCCCATTTTATTTCTTTAATAACTCAAATTAGTCCAGAATATACATTGTTGGCCCATCATAAGTCGGCTCCGCCGACTTAAATAAACCAGTGGACAAGCAAGTAACCTAGGGTTACTTTCCAAAATTAAACTCCTGATCCCTCTCCCTTTCATCCACTACAAAACAAGCTGCCGTGGAAGCTGGCCGTTCACTCCCTCTTTCTTGACTTGTGGGTGTCGAACTTTCTTCACAACGTGGCAAGCAACACCTGTTTCAGCTATCAAAGGTTTATATCTTCTATCTCGACTCTAGCCTCTTCATCCCTGAGCTTGTTAACTTCCTCTTGACTATATACAGGTGTGAGATTTCGTGGGCCTATCAAGTGAAAAAAGAATGAGGACCCAACCATATCACTCCACAGAACACATAAGTGTTTCCGCAGTGTGTTCAAAATTCTTCTCCTATTTTCAGGCTTCTCATTTGTCTCCGACCTTGCTTTTCCAGAACACTATGGAGAAAAGGAGTTGCTCAAGAGGTAGCTGTGATGGTTTGATTTTGGTCAAGACTATTTATTTCCCCATATGGTCATGGCTCTTCCCTTTTGCTAGTTTACAACCTTTTGAGAGGTGAATAGCTTCGAAGTAGCTTTATTTTTGTGTGAATATAGTCTGGTCCACTGTGCATACTATGGCCTCTGAACTTGTGCAGTGTTCGCATCTGATATTTTACTATTACTCCAAGATCTGATTCTGATAGAAGGAATTCTATGTTTATCCATGTTTAGTATCTTCCTAGCTAGGCTAGGCAAACTATATAAATCCCTAAACATCTGCTTAGCTTCTGAATGTACTGATGTGTTGGCTATAAAATATGCTAGTTGATTCCCTTCCTTAAGTATGTGTTTTATGTGAATGTTTCATGTTTCTATTAACTTGAAAATTTCCTCAACTATGTCTGTGATTTCCCAAGGTATTTTCCATAGCTTAGTTAGAATATTTACGAAGCTTAAAGAAACCACCTCCACTTCTACAAGTCGAAAGCCATGTGATAGGTGGTAGTTCAACCCTTCCTTGACTGCCCTTGCTTCAGCAGTCATATTGGTTGTTATACTAATATAGTCTGACTCTGCATATACTAGATCCCCAAGATGATTCCTTACACAATACCCATAGAAGCTCTTCCCAAGGTTGCCTTTGCTAACCCCATCTGAATTGAATTTAATCCATCCTAGCTGAGGGGAGTGTCAAGATACAAACTTTACATCAATGTTTGGTTTGTACCTTTGCAGCATGTCAAACCCATCAGGCCATTTTTTAGGAAAACTTGACCAATTAGGGAAAAATATCCTAATTAGGAGATTTATAGACTTAATGCAATTCTTTAGGGTCTTCCAATATGTACTACTCTATCCATACTTGATAGCATTTCTTCTCTTTCATAGCTCCCAACTAATGATGGCTGAGATAGCATTCAGTATTCCCCTAGCCTTTAGAGTTGCAGTGTGATCCCACTATCTCAGCAATGTGTTGAACAAGTTTCTCCCTCAACCCTGAAACCTGCACAAGTAACAAAGTGCCTCCATAACTTTTGGACTATGGGGGCTGTTAGGAATAAATGATGTGTGGTCTCTTCGACCCCAGACTACAACATCCACATCTTGAGACAATTGGGATTCCAATAAGCTTCAAAATATCATCTGTTGGGACTCACCTCTTAAATAGCCTCCAAATAAAGAAGTATATCTTATGTGGAACACCTTTTGGCCAAGTTTCTTGGTCCACTCCACTTTTCCTCTTTTCTTTCTCAGCAATTCAAAGGATGTTTTGACTGAAAAAATACCATCTGAAGAATAATCCACCATGGTTTGTCATTGTCCCCTGTTCCTCCTGGTTTAACTTCATTAATGATGAAGTTTTCCATATCTGGTGAAACATACTCTCTCAGTAATGGCACATTCCTGGCAGACTGTGATAGGAAATAATTTACCTCTATCTCTTCACTACTAGAAAATTGTAAATTACTTGGGGATATTATTTGGGAATTATTTCCGCAGAAAATTTCTATGAATTTATATGCAGAAATATGATATCCTAAATTCTGAACTACTTTACATGCGAAAAAAATCTCCCCAGAAAAATTGGCAGATAAATTTGGCATCATTTTTGCAAAATTATTGCCTGGGAAATTATTTAGGGTATATTATTTGCAAGTACCATTTTCATAGGTAAATTCGCAAGTAATGAAAAAAAATAATTTGTTTATATATTTGTGAGAAGATCCTTATGTGAACTTATTTGTAGATTTAGCTAAGAGTAATTATTTGAGAATTTATCTAAAAATAATTTTATATGTGATACTACATGAGGATTTATTTTCTACAAATTATGTTGGTGATTATTCCTTGGGGATTTACTTGGAGATTTTCTTACTTTAAGAATTACTTGGGAATTTTATTAATGTGAATTTGGTTGGAGATTTTTTGAGTGATTTACTTGAAAATATTCTTGATAAAAAAATGATATTATTTAACTGGAAGGTTTTCTAGAAGAGATTTTATTAATTTGAATTTGGTTGGAGATTTTTTTGAGTGATTTACTTCGAAAATATGCATATTTGATTTTTTAAAAAAAAACATTTACTTCGAAAATATGCATATTTGATTTTTAAAAAAAAACATTTACTTTGAAAATATGCATATTTGATCTTTTTAAAAAAAACATACCTCGATGAAAAAAAAAGAAACAAAATTGATGTAATTTAACAGGAAGGTTTTTCTTAAAATCTAAGGATTTTTTTAATTTGGATTTTTCAAGAAATATTTTATTTTAAAATATAGTTAACAAAATTAAGTATTATTATAATATAAAATGTGATAATGACAATAGAAAGAATTTTATTGATAATATTTCCTCTATTAAATAAATTATTATATAGTAATATCAATGTAATACGGCGCTTGGAACATTACCTTAATTGCCATGCACATTTTTTAAAATAATTTTAACATATGTAGGATTAATATTTAATCTCACTAAAAATCAATGATGCGATATTTTATTTTATTTTTTATTTGAAAGATACAAATATAAAGAAATTGTATGGCTAGCTTTTTTTTTATCCAATTAGTAAAATAACTATCATAAGTTTAATTAACTTTAATTTAATATTATTTTTATATTAAATTGTGTATTATTTAATAAGTCAACCACTATTTTTAAGTAGAGAAAAATTTGATGATATAAATTATTAATGTGAAGCTTAATTACCCCCTCATTGATAAAATTGTATTAAATAAAAAATAAGATTCTACTTGTATATCCAATTAATATATTTTTTACAACGATAAAAAATGATATATTTTTGCTATAATAAGTTATTAAATGATATTTATTTGCAAAATATAATTAAGTGTGTTAAAATATAATTATTAAAAGATCTATTAAAATTATAAATACTGCCAATTCCTATTAAGACATAATATCAATTATTGATAATAACCTTCTTGCACTTTAAACTTATAAATATATTTATATTTTGAATTATTGTTTTATAAAAACTTTATATATCTAATTTAAAATTTGTCTACATTTAATGTGTTTGGTTATGGATGTTATCTCATATGAAGTATAAGCATAAAATTTTCAATTGTGTTGGATGGTAGTGAGCTTTAGCCAATATTTTATGAGTCAAGTTACATGAATGTTAGTCAATATTTTAAGATACATTTTTCATTAAATTAATATGAAATGAATTTATAACACTTTTATGTAACTAATAAAAATCTAAAATACTTAATTAATTTTAAAAATTAATCAAATTTAGAAAAAGGCACCCAAAAATTAGTATAGTATTGTGGCTACCTTTTGTACCACATTGAAAGTAGACACCAAAACTTTAGCATTTATAATGCCATGAGTTAAAAACATAGGCAGAGGGGAATTTCTAAAAGCATTAAAGATAGGCAAGTGTGCAGGGATTAACTTGGGAAGTGTTGCAGGCAGGGATTACGTCGTGCAATTGTATAATGTATTGAATAAAAAATAAACAATAAGGATGGAAGTAGAAATATCCATGCAATATAATTTAAATATTATTTACAAAAATTCTACTTGCCAAAATAATCGTAAGAACGTTCTTTCGAACTTTATTTTCACAAAAAAAATGAAATATTTTAATTTTTTTTGGATAATTCACAAGTAATTTACATGTAGAATTTAAATCCCTAGGTAACATACTTGGGGATTTTGAGATTCGTAGGAAATAATTACCTACGAAGGTTTTACCATCGAATTTTTTTTATAGGAAAATTCGTTGGAAACTCAATTTCCTGCTAATTGTCCTATATAATCCCTAGGAAAATATCCATGTATTTCACACTTTTATAGGAGTGCTTCTTCTTGTGCATTATCTTCTTCTTGTGCATTATCCCCTTCCAGATAATATAGTGCTTCACACCTTGTCCAATTATCAAATCAAAAGCTGAAATTCCCTCCCCTAATCTGCCACCAGATATTAGGTTGTATCTCCTCCCTGATATCTATCATGCTTTTCCAAACCTGAGATGCACCTCTGCTGGTGACAAAGCTAGGGTGCATCTTCTTGCAGTAGTTGTTGGCCATGAATGTACACCATAATGACCTTATAGATATTCTAAAATTCCACCACAACTTAGCAATTAGGGCCCTATTAATATCAAATAGAGACCTAAATCCTAACCCACTTTCCTCTATAGGGAAGCACATCTCCTCCCAAGCTACCCATCACCTTCTTCTTTCTGCTTGTGAGCCACCCTAAAAGAATTTTGAGAAGATGTGATACATCATCCTTATTACCCCTTTAGGAGGGCTTAAGGCAGACAACAGGTGAATTGACATAGACTGCAGAACATGCTCTATAAGAATAATCTTTCCATCATAAGAGAGGAATCTATTCTGCCTAGAACAAATCCTCCTTGATAGTTTTCTGATGATGTTTTCAAAGTATGCCTTTCTCTTTCTTCCACAGTACACTGGGCATCCAAGATATGTGAAAGGGAAATTTCCTGGGTTGATAGCAGTGAATTTCATCAATTTGATGGTATATATCAAAGGGGTCTTCTCAAGTAGGTAGAAAAAGTTATTTGCTTTGTTGATCAGCTGGCCTGGGATATCCTCAAAGCCCTTTAGCACTTGCATCATCTTAATAACAGGCTTCCTGTCACAAGAACAGAATAGTATAGTGTCATAAGCATAAGATAAGTGATTAATTGTTGGATTCTATTTGGGCAGTCCATATCCCTTGAAATCCTTGTCATCATTTAAACTATTTAGCCCCCTAGATAACACCTCAGCAGCTATGATGAATAGGGTAGGTGATAAGGAATCTCCCTATTTCAGCCCTCTGGATGATTTAAAGATACCATGTGTCTGCCCATTAACTAATATTGAGTACCAGTTATTGAAAACTAGCCTCCATACCATATCTATAACCACTTCAGAAAACCCAAAACCTCTCAAGACCTTGGTCAGATATATCCATAAAACTTTGTCATATGCCTTGGTTATATCCATCTTAACAAAAACATTAATTAGCTTATTTCTTCTATTAATATCTCTGATTATTTCCTGTGCTAACGGAACATTCTCAGTAGTGGACCTTCCCTTCACAAACCCTGATTGATTCTGAGAGATTATTTTTGGCAGTACCACAACAATCCTTTCATGTAGCACTCTTGAAATGATCTTATTAACAAAACCGCTAAGTCTTATAGGTCTCAAATCAAAAAAAGTAGAAGGAAATTCCTTCTTATGTGTGAGAACAAGGTTAGTGTGAGTGACAAACCTAGGTAGTTCTCTCCGACAGAAGAAGGCCTTCACAACCATCACCAAAGCCTCATCTATAATATTCCAGCAACTTTGAAAGAATGCTCCAGCAAAACCATCAGCACCTGCTGCACTATCACCACTCAATCCATACACGGCCCCCTTGATTTCATCTTCAAATGAAAATTTAGAAAGAATTTAATTATCAGCTTCTGAAATTAACTTAGGAATATACTTCAATATTTACCAGTTATTGATAGCTTCCTCCTGCGTGAACTGGCCCCGAATCCACAGCTGCAGCCTTAATTTATGTCTGATTACTAAATTTTTGCCTATTCCCATTTGACATTTCATACAAATGAAGCTTCCTCCTTCTTCCTTGTACATAAGAATGGAAGAACTTAGTATTTCTATCCCCTTGCACAAACCAATTCATCACAGAGTTCTGCCTCCAAAAGTCCTCTTCTAGCCACAGAAACCTCTTCAAATCAACTTCTAACTTGTGCAATTGTGCTTTGTTCTCAGGCGTGGGATCTATTTGAAGCTAGGCCTCCTTGACCTGAATGATATCTTCTAGAGTAGCCTTCTTGATAAAAATATTCCCACATGTTCTCTTGCTCCAATTTAGTAAAACCTTTTTCACCCTCTTCAGCTTTGCCTACAGGACATAAAAGGGGCATCCACTGAAATCTACTATCCATTTATTTCGAACCACATCCTTGAACTCCTTGTGTTTATCCCAGAAGTTCAAGAATCTAAATGGCTTAACCACATTATCCTCCACTGATTTACACACCATTTGTAGAGGGGCATGATCCGAGCCTTGTCTAAACATATGTTGTGTTTCACACTATGGGAATATCTGCAAAAACTCCTGATTAACAAGGATCCTATCCATCCTTTCAAAAATACACTCCTCATTTATCCTGCCATTCCACCAAGTGTAAACACTTCCAGTAAATGGTATTTCAGACAGTGCAAAATTATTTATACACTGTGAAAAATCCATGGCTTCATGTTGAGTGAACTCCAGCCCACCCAACTTCTCCTCCTCATGTAGGATCACATTGAGTCACCTACCACTAACCATGGGCAATTTGATGCATCCACATTCTCCAACTCTTCCCAAAGTTCTAGTATTTCTAGGATCATGCACCTAGCATACACAGAAGCAACTAAAAAGGTCTTGCCAGAGATACAAAATTTAATTGTGATTTGCTGAATTGAGTCTTGAACTACATTGCCTTCCTACTCATTCTGCCAAAATAGCCAAATTTTGCCAAAAATATTTGCCAATGCTTTGTCAAATCCTAATGGCCTTCTATATTGATCTATCTCCAATAGATTCTGAAAAGGCTCCATTAGTGCAATAAATGAATAGTGATATTTCCTGTGCATATCCTTCAATCTCCTAAAAGCATTTTCGATATTGATGGATCTTGTATTCCAAATAATATTTTGTCTATCATTGATCACTACTAGAGGCCCTACCCTTATTACTTCTTGTTTGGACTTGTAAAGGGATCTCTGTTTTACTTTTCTTCACTTTTAGTCTGTCTGTGTGTCTTGGTGAAAGATCACCAGCCTGATTGACCTATTGAATATTGTAATCCAGACCCCCTCCCTCTTCACTATCCACCTCTCCTTGCAAATCCTCTTCTTCTTGTAAGGCACCCTCCAGAAACTCATTTTGTTGTGACTAAGTTTGAGCTTCTGTGTGGTCTCAGGCTTGTAGGAATCCAGTGTGTCACCCTCTCCATGCTTTATTTCTTTCTCATTATGGTTTTTCTGATTACTGTTTCCACTGGATTGCCTACTGTCAACCACATTGGGATCATCCTTGTTCTCACCCTTGTCTTATTTATTGGTACTGTTGAGAATAGCTACATTACTGGCTTCTTCTTGTCCTGCATCAGGTTTGCTGGAATCATCCTTCTTCTTGTTGAATTTACCCTACACCCACTTCTTAGTGGATTTAGGTACTTCATTATTTGCAATATTATCTAGCTTTGTTGCACTTTCGGTGGCCTCATTCACTGACTGAAACTTGTTCTTTGTCTGGATTGTGTCCTTTTTTTGGGAAGGTAATGTTTTGCCCCCATTCTTCTTTTTTGGCTCCACAAAATCCTCATCAATTATGGGATTCTCCTTGTTTTCCCCTTTGTCATTCACCCCTGTTACCTTTTTAGGAGCTTCCTTCTCAGTCTCCTTTTTCTTTTTGTCATTGTATAATTCAGAGTGTTTAATATAGCATTGTTCCTCACTATGTCCCTGAATCATACACGTTTTGCAGTATTTGGGGAGATAGTCATTTATGATTCTTAATCCACTTTTTCAGTACAGAATTTTCACCATTCTTCACAAAAATCTTTATTCTTTAGGAAATTCCCGAAGTAGATCTACCTCTACCTTCACTTTGGAACATCTGGGCCTGGATTGATTCTTGGTGGCAAGGTCCACCTGTAAGGGCTTGCCCACTGCTGATGCTAGAGACAAATATAGCATCCTCCCCCAAAACAATTGGGTGGCAATGTTGGGAAGGATACCTAGGCTATGGTTGTTGATGTCTCCTCCACCGGATTGAATAATGGATCCCATTTCAGAGTGCGCATCAGAAAAGACTTGTTTTTGTTCATGATATAAAAGGCTGGCTTTGATAGCAAATGGACATAATCTTCCAAAAGTGTAAGCCTAATCAAAACATGCCTATTGCTGAGTAGTACTATCTTGCAATCCCTTTTCAATTCGCAGTATTTTGGGATTAATTTCCTTAGATCATCGATCTCTGGCTACCCATACGAGAATTTGCCAACCACAACATATTTTAGATTCTCGTTGATCACCATTTGGTCCACCTTTGATTGTTCCCACTATACTATAGTCTCACTATGTAGATATGAAATCGGCTTGCTAGGAATCGATTTCACCGTTGTAGGAGTAGATTTGAATAGACTCGTAACGAAGGGGGCGTAACAGGTTGACCAGCTCCTGAGGGAGGCCAGTCAATGGCCAGATTAGTCATGAAGAAGTTAAAAGTCGACGGTGGCGACACTGAATTTTAGAGAGAGTTAATTTTTTTCATGAATTTATTTTAAAAGCCACGCAAAGTATTTTTTTGCATTGAAAATCACAATTTCGACTAGAGTAACTTTGTATGAAATATATCATAAAGTGGTTTTTTTAATATAAAAATAAATAAACTAACTTTATTAAGTGATTTCACATATTTACTAATCATTTGAGAAATTTATTCAGTGTATTTTTCTTAACTAAGGAGTGTAGAATGCTTTGTTTTTTTTAATCATGTAATATGACATTTGGCTCATGAAATAAGGTGAGTTGTCTTATGATCAAGTTTGAGATAAAATTTATACTTTATATCAATTTATTATTTTGGGAATATACTGGGTATGTTGTTGTTGTTGTTGATCAATTTATTATTTGATTGAAGATATAAATCTATAGTTTTAATAAAAAATATAAATTTAAATCCAAACTTAATTCTGAACAACATACTTTATTTCAGTCCATTTAATATTATTTTATCACATGTCTCCAAAGAATAAATTTTTTCACAAATTATAATTTTTGAACTATAATCTTGAAACCTCTTAATCTGTGAACCAGCCGACATCTAGTCTAGGTGTACACAAGACTAAATCCGTATAATCCAAACACCAAATTACACATTATGCCTCACATCACATGTCATTTCCCTTATTACTTTTCCTTCATGTCACGTCTTTTTTTCCTCATGGGGTGTTCGGTATCCATGTTGGAGTCCAATTATATCTGAATTCCTACTGCGTAGGGCCTTATTTGGGGGGAAACACTCCCTACCAAGATTTTTTCATTCTCAAGGCTCGAACCTGAGAAATCTGGTTAAGGAAGAACCAGCCACGTCCTTTAGTGGGTCATGTCACATCTATGGCACTAAAGTTGATGTCCCAAATGAACCTTATCCACATTGTTTTTGATTGGATATACCTTCATTGAGGTTCTGTTATTCACAAGCTTACA
Source organism: Solanum medicagineum (assembly GCA_026153255.1). Lineage (NCBI taxonomy): Eukaryota > Viridiplantae > Streptophyta > Magnoliopsida > Solanales > Solanaceae > Solanum > Solanum medicagineum. The sequence continues at coordinate 7,006,287 of JAPFFP010000008.1, read as the reverse complement.
AATTAGAAAATGATGCAAAGAAAGAGAAGGTGCCATTTGTTGGGTTGCATTATTCTCCTCAATTTGGAAGCTAAATAAACAATCTAAAACTCACTATTCTAAAACTGGTCTAAACTTATTTTAAATTTGTCTTTTTCATTTGACTTGATTATGTATTTTAGCTCATCTTAAAAAAAATACTAATGAATCATCCTAAATAGTTAATTCAACACATTGATTAATAGGAAAAGGAAAATTTTCCTTGTGATATATGAAATTTTGAAAATTTACCCTTCGTTAAAAACATTGTCAAATACTGTCTATGTGATTACCAAAAAAAAAAACTCATGTTTGTCCTATTTCCTAATGGAGCTTCAGCACTTGGATAATCTTAAAACATTGAGGTAAATTTGGATTTCTTTTCATAGACAAATTTGGGAATATGAAGTCTATTCATTTGATGTTGGAACTTTAGTAACGACAAAAATAAATACGAATTAATTTGCTAACAGCAAGAACACTGATGAATCAAATAATAATAATAATGAAGTTTTCCTAATTTTTTATGGTAGGGACAATTTCCTTATTGTTTTGCTATTTTATGTTGTCCCTGAGATCCTGACCCACGGAATTATCACTAAATTTAAGTCTTTATATGTTTTAGATGCTAACTATTAGGGTGTCAAATACGTGGGTTGGACTGAAATTGAAAAGATTAAAATGAGCTGCATTAAATATCGGGTTGGATCTTGACCCACCCAAATGTACTTTGGGCTCAAATGGGCTAAAATTCGGGTTGGGTCATGATCTGCCCAATTTAACCCGGTTAATTCAATACTAGCATTGAACATACAAAACAAATTATACATTAAGCTAAAGTGAGAATCTAATTTGGTTCAACTCAGAATTATTTTATAATGGATTAAAGTGTATTGAGCTGAAAATTAACCCAATTCTAAATCATATTGAACTCAACCCATAAAATTATGGACGAATTAGACGAGTTACTTATGTTTGAGCTTATTTTGCCACCTCTACTAACTACTGTAACATCAAAGAAGCTAACTACTATTACACATATTTTCCCCTCCTCTCTACTATATGTTTCTATTGTAGGTCTTATCAACTCTACCTAGTTGTTGGTTCTCTTACAATATCTAATACACATAATTAGGAAAAGTCAAAAGTTAAAACTAACTTCCGAAAACCAAACTAAATAACAAGAACAATTCGGATATGATCAAAAAAGGGTTCTTATGTCACTGCCACTTGGCGCTCTCAAGTGAAGACCCTATCACAAAATATTTTTTCATTGTTTGTGTTGTTTAGCTCTTTATTTTAGTGTCATCATTATAATGCTTTAGATAGGAGTAAGTAGTCTCTTTTTGTTATTAAGCCTGTCACTTGGTCGATCTAACTCTTCCCCCTCCTCATCGGCCTCATTGTTATTGTTATTATTATTGTTATTTTTATTATATAGGAACCATAAGCCCTTTGTACGAATTGTAAAAGATTTCACGAGCCGTAAAGTACTTATGGAATATGATTGTGCACGATTTTATTCAAAGTTAGTCTAGTATAATATCCGAAAAGATTAAAAGACAGAATCAAAAGAAAAGACCAGATTCTGTTACTGACATAGGAATCATGAGCCCTTTGTACAAGCCGTAAAATATTTCACAAATTGTAAAGAGTACTCGTGGAACATGATTGTGCATGATTCATCCAAATTACATGAATTCAAGTTGATTATTTGTGCACATGTTTTACCTTAGTTTTCAAGTATGATCATGAATTGATAAGATTCTTAAGTAATTAGCTTCATGGAAAGTATGATTACACTTTATGATGCTATTCAAGACAAGTATAAATGCTTGTGAATTTTCTCACCTAAGCATGGATTTGTAATGTTGAAAGGCCTACACTCATATTGTACGAATCATTATGAAAGGAGCTATTTTATGATTATGATTTTATAAGAATGAATGGGTTAATAGATGTTGCCTCTCGACATGGTATGATTTGATTATTTTTTATTTCTATTCTGTTGATAGTTTACTTAGCACTAAGAGGATCTTGGAATAGAGATTCATATGCTAGTAAAGGCATGACCCATTAATAGATATCTCATTATCCTATAACTATGTGTCACCGTAGGATAAAAGGTCACCGTTAGTAGATGTGTGATTCCTGAAGTAGCTTGGTGGATCCACTAGGGAAAATATGGTTCTTACATTGGCAACTATTGTCACGATCAAGCTAGGCCCTAGGTGGGACACGATGATTAGAAACCCAAAATATTCCAACCAAGACATCTTAACATACCAATAAGCATATATAAGGTAAGTAAATCATTGATAATAATCTACAAAAGAATAGGGAAGGGGTCTCATCTTAATCATATAAAGGGAAGAAACAATCTTTAGGACAAAAATTAAAACACAACATAAACTTGATATTGTCCAAGCTACACCTCCTTTTTGAGAATAAAGTTGTCGTTGTCAAGATATATAGCCTAACCAGGGTTAGGGTCGAACACAAGAGAATGTGGTAGACTTAGAAGAATTCAATTGCAATTTGAGTTTATTAACCAACTTATCTCCCCAAGGAGGGGGGCATTTATAATGACTAATAAGAGTAACTCTAAGCTAAGACAAGCGTTAAACTAATATGAAGAAAAATTAGGGTTTTGTGTTCCTCATGATTCCCTAACTTAGTATTACTAGATAACCAAATTCTTTTTCAGTGTATAACATGCAGAACGGTAAGTTAAGTTCACCAAACCCATTGGCCCAGGCGAGAGGCGAATTTCACTACGTGATTTGGTCTATTCCTGTTGTGTGACATTACTAACCCTTACCTATTGTCCTAGTACAACCTCCCCTTAGCCTAGTTCGGTTGATTAGATGAGAAACTTTGATCGAATCCTATTGATTAATCTCTTTTTCTATTCATTACTACCTTGTCCCAGTCAGTAACACTAGACAAGTTCTTATGTTGGCCACCACTAGAAGCATTCAAAATAAAGAGAGTTAATTAGTACATGCATGCACACTTTTCAAGAATTACGAATTATCCGATTTTACCTTGTTAGTTCTTCATGGTTCCCACAAACCTAGTTGTGGATTTAGCTACTCATGATCAGTGTAAATGTAAGACTTATGAATTTGAATAACATAATAGAGCACTTACACAATAGAATCAAGCACAAGAAAATCTAACTCTTCAATGAAAATCGCAAGATTGAAATTAGAATATGAAATTAATGTTTACAAGTGTTTCTCAAACTCTTCAATGTTTTTTCCTTCGCTCTCTCCTGCCTCACTAAGAAAAATAACCTTAAAACTTATTTATAGTGTTTAAAAAACAAATCCAAAACAAATTAAGACAACTGGGTCGGCAGGCTCTACAAGGTGCTCTATGGGTCATATAACAATTTATGGCTCTTAGTCGGGCTTACATGAACTGTTGCTTCAATTTTGGACTTTACTTCTACGATACCCCTCTATGGCCCGTAAAAGGTTCTACGGCTCATTTTTCGTCTCATGAATTTTTGAAAAGTCTTCATCTTTTGATCCTTAGGGTACGAGACTGAATCTATGGCTCATAAAGTCTTCTACGGCTCATCTGCATATTCGTAAACTCATCTTCAAAGTTAAACCTTTATTGGAATTGCACACGAAACCTTCCTTACAACTCGTAGAATGCTCTACGACTTGTAAAAGGTCTCATGGATCTTCAAATTTAGCAACATGTGTATATTTTGCCCAAATATTGTGCCAACCCTGATATCCTGCAAAATAAATATAAAAACACATTAAATTTACAAATATCTCATTGAGAACACACAATTTCAAATTTTAAGCATCAAAAGTGTTATATTTTGATAGCAAATCAACACCCTCAATTTAAAATTATTGCTTGTCCTCAAGTGACGGACTCAATCTATATAAGTAGCACAGTAACCCACAGACCTCAATCTAATGGCATACATCTCATCATTCTTAAGCTCAGATACCCACATCACTTTTCAAAACACAATTAGATAACTATCAGCAAACCAACGCAGATCAATGCATGCGACAATGCAACTATGACAATCGAGGTAACTATTGACAGGCTACAATCACTAAATGAGTCTAATGTTGACAATGCAAGTGCACTTACATAAATAAGTCTCATATCTCACTCACTATGATGTTTTTATATATAATCTTGGGACAATGCAAAATCACTCACTCTCACAATAGACATTCATATATCATGCTCAATAACATATGCTTGCTTCAATACCTATGACTAAAACCTATGACTAATTGGACTAGGATCACTTTAGGACTTTACAGATTTGTAACATAGGCTTAGAAGGCTTTGGTAGGATGCTTTGGCAATATAGTGACTAAAGGCCCTCCTTGACACTACATTTTCCTATACTTTTTCCCCATCAACACACTTATTTTTCATTTTATTCTTCGTTTCTCCTATTTCAAGATTTTTTAGGTGTTCTATTTTCATTTTTCAGCTTTTTGCCTTGTTTTTATACTTTATTTTTATTTGTAGCTCATAATTAGGCATCACACATTTTCCTTGTACCCAGTATACTTTTTTTTCCTTTTTTTCCATATATCACTAACTTTCACCCTCACTTTGTGTTTTACCCTTACACCAGTTACCCTCAGAAAAGCCTGAGTTGAGGTGCACATTATTCAACCTCGGAACCAGGACTACTTTGTCTCAGTCAAAGTGCACAATGTTCAAGGAAGGACCAGAGCCAATTTCAGGATTTTACATCTAATAAGGCTAGGCCATTTAGGTTTTTACAAAGCAAAGGTACATATCAAGCTCAAATATTCGGATCAAGGGATATTTCACACATTTGGTTAGTTATATAGGCTAAGTGGAATGTTATGAATAATGACCTAAGATCCTTTCCTAACCAGCTAGCCTACAATCTAATCAGACTAATAGGCAAGTTCTTAATTGAAACACAGTACATGAATTTAGCAAATTAAGCTCAAACTCACATATCTGTGATTACACTATCAACACAGACTCTCAGATCATGCTTTTTATCTCAATTTATCCTCACTCATAACATTATTAAACATGCATGGTTGCTATCGAGACTAGCTTATAAAAACTTTAGTGGCATCATTTTTCAGAAAAAAACCCACAAAAACACAATACGCCACAGATATCAGTACTATATGCTACCAATACTACCTAAACCTCCTAAACATTCTGGTTCAACAGAAAGTAAATATCCATAGGGAACAAGAACACAGGTAAGAAAACCCCTTGAATTTAAACAATTAGGGTAGTTATAGGCCAAAGCTACTCAGATTTCACTGAAGCCCATAACTACCCACGCCCCATCGAAAAAGAGGTGCATTATCCTTAATGCACACAAAAATGACAAAATAAAGAATCAGGGTCAAAAAAGGACATATCTGGGTGCCTAAGCGTCTGCCTCCACCTTGGGTTGCCTCCCAAGCAGCCTCTAATTTATTATCACGGCATGACATAGATGACTTGAGTACTAGACTTCCTCAAGTGTCCATGCTTCCAGAGTTTTTATTTCTTCAACATTTCCAAGGTATGGCTTGACTCTTTGGCCATTTACTTTGAATATCCCTCCATTTCTCTTTTCTAACTCAATGGCTCCATGATCAAAGATTTGTACTACCCTAAAGGGTCTCAATCATCTGGATTTGAGATTTCCAGAGAATACCTTTAGCCTGGAATTGTATAGTAGTACGGAGTCCCCCAGTGCGAATTGGCAATTCTCTATGCCACGATCATGTTGCAGCTTCATCCATTGTTTGTACAAGGCCGAACTCTCATATGCTTTCAAACAACATTCATCACGCTTTTTGAGTTGGCTCAGCCTTGAGTTTGTCGCATCATTCCAGTCTAGATTCAACTTCTTCAGCGTCCACATTGCCTTATGCTCAAGCTCCACAGGTAAATGACATGCTTTCCTAAAGAGAAATTGGTAGGGACACATGCATAGGGGTCTTGAATGCTGTACAGTATGCCCATAATCCGTCATCAAGCTTCCACAATTAATTTGCGCAGTTCACATTCACAATCTTGGATAAAATCTATTTAATTTCCCTATTAGACACCTCTACTTGCCGACTTGTTTAATGAGGTTAAGAGGGACCTCTTGCTTGAGGGAAACATAACCTTCTCTCTGGTGTCTATCACATGCTTTGGAAAATTCATGGGCATCCTGGTAGATTGTAGGCCAATAGTAACCATACTAGAAGATCTTATGTGTTGTCCGGACTCCACTATGATGCCCACCTATTGGCGATAAGTGACATGCCATAAGGGTGCTCACCATCTCGACCTAAGGAACACAGCGAAAAATAATCCCATCTGCAAATAAATGAAGTACGGATCATCCCAAAAGAATTTTCTCACATCAGACATGAACTTGCAGCGCGAGTGGGTATTTAGGTCAAGTGTTACAATATCACTAAGCAAGTAGTTTGCATAATCTTCAAGCCATGGTATTAAATCATAGGAGACTGCCAACACCCTATCATCTGGTAATGAGTTTTTCATCTCCAATCCATCATCAGACTTTGCCATAGCCCCATCTTCTAACCTAGAAAGGAGATCGACAACCCAATTTTCGATCTTTTTTCTGTCGATGACATCGAAATCAAATTCTTGTATAAGTGCCAACCTCATCAACCTTGGTTTTGAATCCTTCTTTGCCATCAAGTACCACAGTAGTGTTGAGTGATCTGTGTGCACCACAACTTTGTTCCCTAATAGATTTGATATGAATTTCTCGAATGCAAAGACCACCACAAGTAGCTCCTGTTATGTGACAGTGTAGTTCTTCTTGGATGTATTAAGGGATTTGCTAGAATAGTGTATAGGATGTAATATCTTCTCTTAGTGGTACCCCAACACTACACTGAGTGCCACCATACGTACATCACACATAATTTCAAAAGGCTTTAACTAGTCTGGAGCTACAATGGTAGGGGTTGAGATCAGTTTCTGCTTCAATCCTTCAAAGGATTTTAGGCATGCATCATCAAACACGAACTTAGCATCCTTTTCAAGAAACTTACACAATAGGCGTGCAATTTTAGCAAAGTCTTTTATGAAATACCAGTAAAACTCTGCATGCCTTAAGAAACTCCTCACACCCTTCACAGAGATGGGTGGGGGAAGCTTCTCAATCACTTCCACTTTAGTTCTATCAACCTCGATTCCGCTGATAGAGATCTGTGTCTTAACACAATGCCCTCCTTCGCCACGAAGTGACACTTTTCTTAATTCAGCACCAAATGGCATTCAAACCTTCTCAGCACAGAATGTAAATGTTTCAAGCAATCTTTAAATAAGTCACCAACCACACTAAAGTCATCCATGAAGAATTCAATAGTGTCCTCCACCATATTTGAGAAGATGGACATCATACATCTTTGGAATGTTGCTGGAGCGTTGCACAGCCCGAATGACATCCTCTTAAATGGGAAGGTTCCATAAGGACATGTGAATATTGTCTTCTCCTGATCTTCTAGAGAAATAGTGGCCTAATTATAGCCTGAATACCCATCTAGAAAACAGTAGCCCTTTCTAGCCAATCGATCTAGCATTTGATCCATGATCAGCATACGAAAATGGTCCTTTTTCTACCAAAGCATTGAGCTTTCTATAATGCATGCACACACTGTATCCAGTAAGTGGATGCATGGGTATCAAATCGTGTTTGGAGTTTGGGACCATAGTGATACCCTTTTTTTTTGGAATGCACTGAACTGGGCTCACCTATTCACTGTCGGCGATCAGATAGATCATTTCTTCATCCAACCACTTGATAATTTCTTTGCACACGACCTCTTACATAGGGGGGTTGAGATGCCTTTGGTGCTCTATTCTTGGCTTGTTGTCCTTGACCAACTGGATCTTATGTGTACATATCTCAGGAGGAATACCAATGATATTTGCAATCGTCCACCCAATTGCCTTTTTGAAATGTTTAAGTACTACAACAAGGAAATTCACCGGCTCATTATTCAGGTCTGCAGAAATACGACTACTAAGATGTCATTAGTGCCCAAAAATGCATATCGTAGGCATGCTGGAAGAGCTTTTAACTCTCACACTGGTGGTTCTTCTATGGATGGCTTAGTAGGTAGTGACTCTCGATTCTGTAAGTCTGACTCCAGCTTGGTATGGTGTCTAGGGGCGTAGGATACTCCCAACACATTCATTGTCTCCTCATGGTCTGGGATGTCAACCTTATCTAAATTCATCAGTACGACTGCCAAGGTTTCAACACCCGATCTCATCTCAAGTGGCACTTCTGGCTCAGTATCCTCAACATCCTCAATAACAAAGGCTACACGCAAATCATCCTCTTTCTTTGCATGTTGACAAATGTAGAACAAGACCTCATCTTTTCTCAACCTGAACTTGAGTTGGCCCCTCTTCATGTCTACCAAGATGCATCCGGTGGCTAAAAAGGGCCTCCCCAAGATGATAGGGACATTGAAGTCAACCTCGCAAACCAGGATCACAAAATCTACGACGAATATGAATTTATCCACTTTGAAAAACACATCATAAAGTATCCCCACAGGCTTCTTTACTGTGCGATCAGCCATCAACAATCATATATAGTTAGAGTAGGGGCTCCCAGTCTTAGCTTTTTGAAGATCACAAGGGGCATCAGATTTATGTTGGCACCGAGATCACACAATGCCCTTGCGAAATCCACATCTCTAATGGTGCAGGTTATGGTAAAAGTGCCGAGATATTCTCGTTTTGAACCAAGGACCTTGTAGCAACTGCACTGCAATATTGATGCTCTTGGAAGAGCTCTTGACTCATAGTGCGCCTCTTCGTAGCCATGTCCTTCATGAACTTTTCTTACCTTGGCATCTTCGCCAAAACCTCAATGAGAGGGATGTTAATGGAGAGTTGTTTCAGCATGGAGAAAGTGCTTGAACTTTCCCTCCTCCTCTTGCTTTTTGACTCTCTGAGGGAAAGGAGGAGGAGGCCTACGAAAGGGCTTCAGCTTTTATGGAGTATCTATAGCATCACTCATCCCATTCTTGCCACAACCATATCTGGTATCCGCATCCTTGAACTTAACTGTCTTCTCTCGAACATCATCCTTATCTAAAGGCATAGGAAGATCAAAGGTACTCTTGACACCACGAGTAGTAACTGCCATGCACTGCCCTTCGTTCTTTAGGTTTTGAACTGTGTTGCTAGGCAGTGTACCTCTTTGATGCTAATTGAGTTGAGGTGACACTTGACCAAGCTATTGCTCAAGTTGTTTGATAGCAACATAATCAGACTCGATTTCATATTTCATCCCCCTTAGAGTCTCATCCTATGTCTCAACTTTCTTCAATATGGGGTCAAACATTTCCTCAACTCTAGAATTAATAGCACCTGTGTCGTATTTGTGTGGTGGCACATAGGGGCCATTTCTATAACCATCTTTGCGGCCCCAATCTGCATCTCTATCTTGACCCCAATTCCTGTCATAGTAACCACTGCGGTTATCTCTGAAAGCTCCATCTCGATTAAAGTTTTAACCTTGGTTTCCTTGACCTTGACACCAATAGTCCTGATTGGACCCTTGGGTGTTTGTCCGGAAACCCTCCATCTGATCAAAAATGAAGCAAGTGTCCTCTTTATAGTAGGGATCATCATATGCTCGCGGAGGCTAATGAACAACTGTATTGACTCATTCCTCATTCTGCTTCATCATCAACTTCATACCTATACAAATTTGGGCAAGCTCTTGCATAATCTCTTAATTTATTTTAACTTACTCCAAACCAATGCTGACAACGCATGAACTTTCGGTAGATGCTGTATCTCTTTGCCTCCATGCACGATTGGTCTTGACCACCCTTTCCATCCTTTCAGCAATCCTTGCGAATGGTTGATCTAAGAACATGCCCCCATAATAGTATCAGCACAGGCTTGACTATTCTCATCCAGGGCATGGTAGAAGATCTCCACCAAGGCATCATCAACAATTTTGTGGTCCAGGACACTTCTCAAGCATTTTGTAAACTGCTCCTATGTCGTGCTGATCGAGTCACCACGAAGTTGCTCAAAGTTGTTGATTTAGTTTTTCAACTTAAGCTTCTTCAATCTCGGGAAGTACTTCTCTAAAAAGGCCTTCTGCAACTCAGCTCAACTGGTGATCAAACTCTATGAGAGCTCAGATAACCATAATGTTGTATTGCCTATTAGAGATAATAGGAAGACACGAAGTCCCACATCATCCATAGATAGATTTTGTGTTCCCATCACAGTTTTGCAGACAAATGCAATGTTGTGAAGATGGCTATGCAGATCCTCTGATGTTAGGCCCACGAAAAACCCACAGTTCTACATCATCTTAAGCAACCCACTCAAAACCATGAACCTTCTGTCATCCAGTACTGATGGTAAATAAAAAGCTCCAGTCGCCTCCATAGCCATAAGATTCAACTGATATTGATTCCACTGATATATTTTGGCATTGAAATCCTATAATTGTGGAGTAATTTCTTGAAGAGATGATGGGTTGTCATTGTTTGCATTCTCATTCTCATTTCGATTCAGGGCTGCATTTGTCGCGTTGTTTGCATTATCTTGGGCCATCCTTCTAAGTCGTCTCTGGATCTTTTGGTCAAACGGAGTCAAGGGTATGCCTCAACTTCGTATGTTGGGCATACTTTACACTAATACCTTGAAAGAAAACAAAAACAATAAGGACGTAAAATGAGGGAAATAAGGATTAATTTCCAAATTACTTGAATTAGACAAGTCTACCCGTATTTCTCGGCAATGACGCCAAAATCTTGATGTCGTCCAAGATAAACCTCCTTTTTGAGGCTAAAACAGTAGTTTTCAAGACATAGAATCTAACCAAAGTTGGGGCCAAACCCAAAGAAATATGACAGACTTAGAAGAATCCAATTGCAATTTAGGTTTGTTAACCAACTTATCTCCCCAAAAGGTGGGGGGATAGGTATTTATAATGACTAATAAAAGAAACTCTAAGCTAAAACAAGTGTTAAACCAATATAAAGAGAAACTAGGGTTTTGTGTTCCCCTTGATTCCCTAACTTAGTATTACTAGATAACCAAATTCTTTTCCAGTATGTAGCATGCAGAATGGTAAGTTAAATTCACCAAACCCTTTGGCTCAAGCAAGAGATGAATTTCACTACGTGATTTGGTCCATCCCCGCAGTGTGACATTACTAACCCTTACTTATAGTCCCAGTACAACCTTCCTTTTGCCCAATTTGATTGATTAGATGAGAAGTATCTATCGAATTCTATTAATTTATGTCATTTTCTATCCATTACTACTTGGTCTAGTCAGTAACACTAGGCGGGTTCTAATATTGGCCACCACTAGAAATCATTCAAAATGGAGAAAATTAATTAATACATGCATGCACACTTTTCAAGAATTACAAATTATCCAGTTTTACCTTATTAGTTCTTCATAGTTCCCACAACCCTAGTTTTGAATTTAACTATTCATGATCAGTGAAAATGTAAGATTTATAAATTTGAGTAACATAATAAAGCACTTACATAATAGAATCAAGCACAAGAAAATCCAACTCTCCAATGAGAATCACAATATTGAAATTAGAATATGAAAATTAAAGTTTACAAGTATTTCTGAAACTCTCCAATATTTTTTACTTTGTTCTCTCCTACCTTTCTAAGAAAAATAATCTAAAAACCTATTTATAGTGCTTAAAATACAAATTCAAAATAAATTAAGATAGTTGGGTCAGCAGGCTCTATGCCGTGCTCTATGGGTCGTAAGTTTACTGCTCGTAGTCGGGCTTTTATGAACCGTTGCTTCAATTCTATACTTTGCTTCTTCCACACCCCTCTACGGCCCGTAAAATGTTCTACCGCTCATAGGGGGTTTCGCCTGATGAAATTTCAGAAAGTCCTCACCTTTTGATCCTCAAGGTACGAGACTGAATCTATAGCTCGTAAAGTCTTCTAACAACTTGTCTGCATGTTCGTAGACTCACCTTTAGAGTTACACCCTTTACTGAATTTACATGAAACCTTCCATATGGCTCGTGGAATGCTCTACGGCCCATAAAGGGTCTCATGGATCTTCAAATTTAGCAACTTCTACATATTTTGCCCAAACAATATGTCAACCCTGAAATCTGGTAAAATAAACATAAAAACATATCAAACCTACTAAAATTGCATTAAAGACACATAAAATTTCAAGTTTTAAACATCAAAAGTGTTGTATTTTGGCAGTACATCAACACTCCATACCTCTAATCATGGCTCTATTACTATAACTCTGCCTAAATTAGACTTCTATGTATGGACAGAAAAGTTTCACAAAAATCTGAGAACAGTGTCATTATCCATGACCATCGAAAGGGCTTCTGTGGTCGTAGATTATTCTACAGTCCATAGATAAGCCTCGTGGTTGCCTTTGTAACTTAGGAAATTTTGAATTTTGGAGTTCAGTATATAAGTTGGGTCCACGATATGTAACTCTTTTCACAAGCTATAAAAGGGGGTTCATAGAGCCCCTGTATCGAAATCTTGGAAAAACAATTCTAAGTATTGAGTCAAACTATAAGAAGGGTTTATGACTCGTACTCGAGACTTGACATGTAGTCCTTGCCTCTTGTTTTTAAGCCCAAACTGTATTATTTGAATTTTGATGTATGAATTGCTAGGAAAAGCTTATGGAAGGTTCTACGACTCATAAAAAGTGATCGTAGATCAAAGACCAAAATTCTTGAAATTCAATCTATGTTCCACGAAGGATCAACCACAACCCATAAATGGGATTTTATGGCTCATTTTGGCAGTTTTAATAAATAATAGTCCCATATTTTTTCTTATTCTTTATAGTTACAACCATGCCATTTTGGGGTTACTTTGACTCCCTTATAAGTACCCCCATAATTCTTTACTCTCATTAACATATAGATTATTTGAGAGAAAGAATTGGACAGAAAAAAAAGATAGGATTCAAGCTTTCAACGTAAAGTCTCCTAATTTCGACTGCAACCTACTAATTCTAGATATGTGAGGTTATCACAGTGTTGGATTGAGTTCTTGCATATGTCCAGTATTTAAATTCATCATAATTAAGTTCGATTTGAGTATTACCTTAATCGGTAAGATAAGTTGTGAAGTCAATTAATCCTTTCTTGAGTTTCTTGTATTTAATTGTGTAGTGATGATGTCCACGAGTTGAGTAGATGATTAAGATATGTATTCATGGATTCATTCGCATGAGCACAAATTGAGTTAATATTAATGATATTCCCATGCACAAATTGATATTGAGATAAATGATTTGTCATGCATAAATTAAAGATTTATTTTCAATTTGAGATAATCCATGTTTGTTCTATACGAAACTGAGCATTGAGTCAAAATAATATTTTGAGCAAGATATTTTGATGAGAATGTAAATGATTTTTTAAATATAATGTTTGATGAAAAATGAAGATGATGATGATGTTTAGAGATGAGTTTTTAATTTAAATCTAATGAGACTATAGATGAGATGATGATATGAGCAAATGTTTTGGGAATAGTTTTGAGCATCGAACTACGTAAGAGTATAAATAACTTAAACTCTATAAACTATATAGCAAATGGAGATTAGATAACATGCTTCTCTTGTCTCAAAGATGGACTTTGATGATTGGATCCATTGATGTTGATGTTCTTTACCCGTCTTAGGTGGATGTGCCAATGACATCACTTCGTTGTATCATCAATAACTTATAAGTAATGATTGACGGTTAGAAAATTTTCTAATGAATAAACTTACTATTTTACATGATGTTGCATATTCATACTTTTTACTAATAAAAAATTATTTTTATTTTCAACTTTGCATATCATATTGATGGTGAGTTGAGTCCTGAGTTGAGTTTTGAGTTGCGTATCTTGATGTATGTCCTTACTTTCTAACTATTTTACATACCATACATTCTACATACTTACGCCATTTGGCATTGCATTTTTTGTTGATGAAAATACAGGTTTTAAAGATCCTCGGTAGGTTACTCATTGAAGATTTTAAGCATTCTCAGAGCTTTGGTGAGATCTCTTTGCATCTGGAAGAATACCTTTACTTATTTATTCTTTGAGTCAAGTACTTTATTTCTTTTGGGGTAGCCATGGATATGTCATTGACATAGCCTTGGTAAAGATTAGAGGCTTCATTGATATAAATGTAGTAGATTAAAGATGTTTCCTTTCGAGATTCTTTTCAAAAACCATTCTTAGAAAGGGGTTTCATCCTAGTCACACAGTAAAAGATCAGAAACTTAAAATTTGAACCCCCAAAGTACAAACTCAATCTACGGTTCATAGTTCCTTTTGCGAGTCGTAGATACTCCTCATCGATATTCCTAACACTTTGTAAAATTTCACATCCTCAAGACTCAAACCATGAATCGTTTTTATGACCTATCAACCAGACCACAAGCTATAACTAGTCTCGTCTTATTGAACCTTATTCCGCCCTCTACTGAACCTCAACTACTACTCCAATACACTACTCATAGATACATTTACGGTCCATAAGAACTCTTCGTATATATTACCCCAAACTTTTCAATTTTCACTAAGTCCTTGTCCTAACCACGAGGCTATATACGACCTGTAATCCAAACCACAAGCCATAGATAGTGCTTCTACATCATTGCACTAAGAACCACACTTGCACTCTTTGTCCAAATTCTGTCCTTTTAACTTGCGGGTATTATAGTCAAACTCAAAACATTGAGTAAAATTAAATCTTTTTCTAATTTAACTCAAACTTTTAACTTAGGATCTCAATTCTATTAAAAAATTCAAAAACTGAAAATTATGACGCTCTGAGACCAATTTCTACATTCAAAGCTAATGGAGCTAATGAAATTCAACTCCAAAACTCATAACTAAGATTGGTATAAAAACTTTCATTTGAACAACTTAAACCTTTAAAACTTAGAACTCATAATTTACTCAACTTTTTCTCAAGACTCTAATACCAATCACAGAAACTGATCAAATATGACTCGAAGCAACTAATGAGTGGGTTAAAAAGGTTATTTTCTAAGAAATTTCAAAATGACCTTCCGAGTCATTATAGGAAAGAAGTACCAAAGCTTCTCGAGGCCATTCAAATTAGTCTGGCTTTCATCTCTTTGTGACCCACTTCCTCGAGAACTCTCTTCTCCATCTCCCTTCATGTGTTCACATTGGTCAGATTCAAGATCTTAGCCTCAAACTCTATTTCTTCAATACAAGATATTGCTCATCTCGAAGATTTGACTCAGAAATACTCTTGATATTAATCTATTGGCTCATATTTGCTCTTGTTTTTAACTATTTTCTTAAAATAAAATCATTAGATGTATTCATTATATTATCTAATCTAATTGATTCAAATTTAAACCCTTCTCAAATAAATAATAAAAATCACATATGATCCATATTTTGACATGATACACTTGAACATAATATTAAAAAAATTATTAATTTCATAATTTCTTCCTATTAGCCTATATTAAATCAACTTCTCATTTATTAATTTGACTCATAATTGGGGATCTAACTAAAATGCATATTCACCCTTCTTGTTTGAAAAAAGATTAGTTTTTATTAATATAATTTTTTTATCAATTATCTAATTGTCTTGTTCATTCTCTCTTATTATTCTTGTTTGAATGTCTTATTCTTAACTAGAATATCAGGAATTCAAACTTGAAATAAATATTTTTTGTTCATATTTTTTAATTTTTCCGTTGCCTTGGTGATGGATGAGCTGGCACGGTCTATTCAAAAAGAGGTTGGTGTATGCTATTTGCAGATCATTTAGTATTGATTAATGAGACTCGAGCTGAAGTTAATGATAGATTGGAGGTCTGGAGACACGCTTTGGAGTCCAAAGGGTTCAAACTGAGTAGGACCAAAACAAAGTACTTGGAGTGAAAATTCAATGTTGCAGGAGACGAAACAGACGTTGATGTGAGACTTGCTACTCGACCTATTCTCAACAAAGAAAAATTTAAATATCTTGAGTCCATCATCCAAAGTAATGGCGATATCGATGATGACGTCACACATCGTATTAGGGCAGCATGGACAAAATGGAGGCTTATCTTTGGAGTATTGTGTGATAATAAGATACCACCTAAACTCAAGGGTAAGTATTACAAGATGGTAGTTAGATCATCCTTGTTGTATGGGGTGGAGTGTCGGCCAATCGAAAACTCACATGTTTAGAAGATGTAGGTCGCGGAGATGAGGATGTTTAGATGGATGTGTGGGCATACCAGGAGTGATAAGATTAGGAATGAGACCATTTGGGAAAAGCTAGAGATGGCCTTTTTGACTGACAAGATGAGGGAAGCGAGACTGAAATGGTTGGACATGTGTAGAAGAGAAACACTGATGTTCCTAATAGGAGGTGCGAGAGGTTGGATTTAGGAGTTACACAGAGGGGTAGAGGTAGACCAAAGAATCATTGAGGGGAGGTTATCAGGCAAGATATGGTGAAACTTAATCTCACCAAGGACATGACCTTAGATAGGAAGGAGTGGAGGTCATAATTAGAGTAATAAGGTTAATAGGTTAGTAGGGTTAGGTTGACGTCTGGCTCTGGGGTATAATGGGGTAGTAGGTTTAGTCATGCCTTTATATCTTTGTTTCCATTATTTACCTTATATATGTTAATTTTATTGTATTTGCATACCATCATGTGTTTTTAGTTACTAATTCCTCTTTCTATTTACTTTTCTTTTCTTTCTTGTCTTTCATATCTAGTTTATTCTGCTTATCGATTTTTGAGACGAGAGTTCCTAGGAAACAACCTCTCTGCCTCTATGAGGTAGTGGTAAGGTCTGGGTACATTCTACCCTCCCCAAATCCTAATTGTGAGATTTCACTAGGTATGTTGTTATTATTATTATCATCATAGGGATGGAGATAGGAGTATGAGAAAAAAGTTATTTTCATTTTTTATTTTGAATTTTTGATACACACAAAAAAAAATTATTATATATGCACATGGTTGCTATCTTCTATTGAACTAATTAACTCTTTTTATATGAATATCATCATTATTTTTACTCCTTTTATCTTCCTTGTTTTAGTTGAAAATATTAAAATGATGAACAAGATACAAGATGAAAAAAAAAAGGAGAAGAGAGAAGAGGTGGGGGTTGGGGGATGAGTGTAGAAAGTCGAGGACTAACTATTTTTTTGTTTATTTTCAACTAAATATAGAATCGAAATCAAGCCAATCATATGACACCAGTAATCAAGTTATATTAAATTATTTTAATGAAGGATCAAAATACCTTTAAACTATGAGTATTTAGTACAATATTGTCGTCCCTCCACTTTATGAGTGTGGATTGTTGGAAATAAAGATATTTTTGAGTCGAAAGGTAGACATCAGAAAAAGGTGAATGGAGGATAGTATTATACTATTCAAATAGTTGAAGGGCATTTTAAGCCCATCTCCAATAAATAAATAAAAGTAAATATGCAAGTAAGTTGTATGGTGCAACAAGACTGATGATGAATGCCTACGCTAGATCTAGAGATGCTAGCGTGATGCTGATCTCAAGTCTGAGATCGTTTTCTTAAGTAAATGATATGAAATAAAGACTTTGGTAAAAATAAAGAGAAAGCTTGGAGCATAAGAATATCAGAGGGTTGCTACTGTATTGTTAAATATCATATTCCTTTATGATATTAAAACTAATACTTAAGGTTCCGTAAGCAATATATCAACCAATAGAAAAACTCTATTTGAACTCAAAAGTACTATTACCATTGGTTGCAGTCCACGTGGAAATATCATTAATATTGCGAGCTAATATTGCTCTATTTATGGTCTGGGTATTGTACAATTTTATATATGGTGCATCCATCTTTTTTGTCACAGCATCAAGTATAAGTCCTTTTTTTAATCTTTGGGGCATGAGTTCCAACATTTTTTTCAATGACAATCACCATGTGACTTCGAAATCTAGGTCGGTCTTCTCTAAACTTATCTTCAAGATTAGTTCACTTGGTCGAATCATTTCGTTGAACAGCCTTGTAACACCTTCTAACTCTTTTCACCTAGTCTGAATAGACGCACAGAGAAAAATAAGAAAATGACTGAGAAAAGTTGTTGGAAGAGAAACCACGAGGGCTATCTGCGGTCCGTAGAAAGATCGACGGCCTATAGATAAGGCCTCTTAGACTTCCCTAGGTGACTTGGTGAAATTTTCTAGGTCTGAGGCCCATGTACAAGACAACATATGGCTTATAGAATATTCCACGGCCCGTAAAATAGGTCTCGTGAGTTGGTGGTCCAAGAAGCAACTGTTTAGTATCTTGAGTCACGAGTTATCAGATGGTCCGTAGGAACATTTGCAGCCTGTAGAAGAGGTTTCGTGGATTATATGACAAATTCCAGTAATCAAACTTTTGGATCCCTATGAGAGGTCATCTACTTCTTGTAAATAGTTCCACGACCCATATATGTGGTCTCATAGAATATGTCAGTAGTTTTTAAGAAGGGAATTTTTGTCTATTTCTATCCTTTTTTAACCAATCATTAGCCATTTTAGACTTAAATAAAGTCCTAAAACAGAACCCTAAGTGTATGTTCACTATTCATCACGCTATATTTACTATTCTTCACGCTTAGGGATTTCTTGAAGAGCATCAGAGGAGGGAGAAGAGCGAGGGTTTCTAGTTCAAATACAAAGATCGATTGGAGATTGATTATTTCTTCTATTTTCAGGTATGTAAGGCTTACTAAAGTGTGGCACTATATTCGCTCAGATGCCCTTTTACCAATTTAAGTCAAAATTGAGGACAAGAGTTGAGTTTTGAATTTTCTATCATCCTGCTATCGAGTTTCAGCATCTATTATGAGTTCTTATGATAATAGATGAGATAAATATCGTGTTGCATGACTACTGAGATTGACATAAATATTTTGTATTTGATACTATGAATCGTAAATTGAATGAACTTTATAAAACCTATGCACGGATGGAGTTGAGGCTTGGGTTTGATTTTGATTATATGAGTTGAGTAACTTGAGCATGGTCGAGCATGCGATACATGTTTCATTTAATCGCATATACTATTATGTATCTTTCTTGCACCACATAATGAGTCTAATTTTGTGAGTCTGAATGGCAGTTTGAGACTGAGTTGAGTCTGATTGCTTCCTTCATTAACGAAGCTGATGAGAAACTGAGATGAGTGGAGTTGAGATAACCTAATGAAGTTGAGATTTGAGCTAATAGACTAAGCATTGAGACTTGAGTTGATTGATGAGTTGAGTATGATTTAGTCTTGGGAGAAGTATCGAGCATTGAGCTGGGAGCGAGCAAATATCTACTCAAACCCACAGAACTACGTTGCCTGCGTAGGATAGTTATACAACATGTTTTGGTAACTCTTGTCCCAACAGATGGACATTCACTATGGATCCATGACAGAGTTGATCGTCCTTGACCTTAGTAAGTTTAGGATGGGCGCGATAATGACGTTGCCTTCATTGTGCATCACCAAACTAAAGGTGGTGGGATTGGATATTGATTAAGAGAAACTCCTAAGCAAGTACTGATTGAGCATGATATTTTTAAACTGGTTTTATTTCTATTGAGCCTATTTTGAAAGCATGATTTTTACTTTAAACTTACATATCTATTGGGTTGAGCATGAGTTATTTGAGTCAAGGTGAGCGAATTGAGATTTACTTTCTTGAGCCATTTTACATACTAGTAGATTCCATGTACGGACGTCCATATAGGCCTGCATCGTTTCATAATGCAGATACATGAGATAGAGGACTTCATCCCGCGCATCATTGAGGTCTCGATCAGTGCATTCTGGAGTTGGTCAACCCTCTTTGCTTTCCGGAGGAGCTCTTTTTTTCTGGTTTTTGATTTGAGTACTTTCTTTCTTTCATTTGTGGTATGCATAGCCTGTCATGGTACTTCTAGATTGATGATTAGAGGTTTCATAGACATTGAGTAGAGGGTTTGTTGAGTATTGGTTTGTTTCTAAACTTGTTTATTGGAAATTATGTTTTAGTAGAGTTATATTTATTCATATGATGTCCTACTATTTGTGTAATTTCTTCCACTATTGATTTGAAGTGACGATTAAGCGAGGTGGATCTCTTTGGGAGTCAACAAGGTTTATTCAAGTGCCGGTCATGCCAATGGTACCCTTTGGGGGTGTGACAAACTTGGTATCAGAGCACAGAGTTCAAGAGTCATAGGGATTCTATGAAGCCGTGTCTCGTAGAGTCTTGTTTATAGGTATGTTGTGCACCACACTTTATAAGCAGGAGGCTATAGGATATTAGGAAGGGATACAGTTCTTTTGTATTCTGACTCATGCTATAGAGTTAAACTCTTTGAAAGCTCTCTTCTAATCTGTGTGTTACGCGTTTGCAGAATTGCGACCATGCCTTTACGAAGAGCTATTAGAGGAAGAGAGCGTCTGGCTAGGCAGAATGTTAACCAAACTAAGCCCAAGAATCATGATGAACCCATAGGCCAGACCATCCTTGAGCAGCCACCACAGGCTGACATCTCGAATGCTGAGCTTCGCTAGGCCATCCAAACCTTGGCCCAGGCTGTGACAACACCTGTTACTAGACAAGGAGTTGGTAGACAGGATACATAGGACACATCCAGAGTTTGAGAGTTCTTGAGGATGAACCCACCCGAGTTCACGGGTTCTACACCCACAGAGGATCCTGAGAACTACATTGATGAGTTACGGAAAGTTTTCCAGGTGATGCATGTGACCGATGTCGAGGGTTGAGTTGGTTTCCCACCAGCTCAAGGGTGTTGCCAGACTGTGGTATGACCATTTAAAGAACATTCGAGGAGAGGATGCCCCAGTTTTGACTTGGACAATATTTGAGGAAGCTTTCTTGAGGCGCTTCTTTTTGAGAAAGCTGAGGGAGGCTAAGGTAAGAGAGTTCTTGAATTTGAAACAGGGATCTATGATGGTGAAAGAATATGGTCTTATGCTCATGCGGTGGTTGCAGACATGAGAAACAAGATGGGTTTGTATCTTAATGGGTTGAACAAGTGGCCGAAGAAAGATGGGAGAGGAGATATGCTTGTGAATGACATGGACATAGGCTGATTGATGGTCTATGTCTAGCAAACTGGTGAGGAAAGGAAATAAGATAGAGAGGAGATCAGAAATAAGAGGGTCAAAACCTCTAGTCATGAGGTTGGGAAGAGAGGAAATAGAAATAGTAGCAAGTTTCAGTCAGCCCAGAACCTTCATCTGCCAGTGCACCAGTCCCGAGCCATAGGTATGATCAAAAGTTCCAAGGTCAACCAAACTTTAGAGCACAGGATTCACAGTCTCAGGGCAGTGTGACCCTTGGCTCGACAGGAAAGCCACCTTGTGGGAAATGTGGCGGGATGCACCTGGGAGAATGTAGAGATGGAGGGAATGGTTGCTACAAGTATGGCCAGTCAGGTTATTTTTAGAGGGAATGTCCGATGTGAGGAAATAAGGCCCAGTCCTCTATCATAGTACCACCAGTGAGGGGTAATCAGAGAGATGCTGCACCAGGGATAAGAAGTGGGACAAATCGTCTATATGTGATGGGGAATCGACAGGACCAAGAGGTTACACTAGATGTTTGACGGGTATGCTTCGAGTCTTTACCTTTCGTTACAAATGTTTTACGTGATTCGAATGTGACTTGTTCCTTTGTGACGCCATATGTGGTAGGTAGATTTGAGATCCTTCCTAACTGCTTGTTTGAGCCATTTTTTATTTCCACTCATTTTGGTGAGTCCACTCGAGCTGAGAGAATCTATATAGATTGTGCGGTGTACATCTATCACAGGGATAATCTTGCCGATTTGATTGAGTTAGAGATGGTTGACTTTGATGTGATTCTTGCCATGGACTGACTTCATGCCTGTTATGCCTCCGTTGATTGTAGAACTCGAATTGTCAAATTCCAGTTTCCGCATGAGCCTATTATTTATTGGAAGGGAGATTCTGTTGCGCCAAAGGGTAGGTATATTTCTTATCTCAAGGACCGAAGGCTGATCTCTAAGGGATGTATTTATCACCTTGTGCAAGTCAAGTCTGATGATGTTGAGCCTCTTATTCTTCAGTCTGTCCCAATTGTGACAGAGTTTTCTGATGTATTTCTTGAGGATTTACCCGGGGTCCCTCTTGATAAGGATATTGACTTTAGAATTGATGTTCTTCCTGACACCCAGCCTACCTCTATTCTACCATATAAAATAGCCCCTGTAGAGTTGAAAGAGTTGAATGAGCAGTTGAGATATTTGCTAGAGAAGGGATTCATAAGGCTGAGCATCTCTCCATAGGGTGCTTCAGCTTGTTCGTGCGGAAGAAGGATGGTTCCCTAATATTATTGACTACCGCCAGTTAAATAAGGGTGATAGTCAAGAATAAATATTCCTTTTCGAGGATCGAGGACTTATTTGACCAACTTTAGGGTGCCACTATGTTCTCCAAGATAGATTTTTGATCAGGCTATCACCAGTTGAAAGTGAGAGAATGTGACATCCCGAAGATGGTTTTTCAAACTCGATATGGTCACTTCGAGTTTTTAGTGATGTCCTTTGGGTTAACGAATGCGCCCGCAACCTTTTTGGACTTGATGAATAGAGTATTTACATAGTATTTTGACAAATTTGTGATCATGTTTATTAATGATGTTTTGGTTTATTCTAGAGGTGAGGAGGAGCATGCCAATAACCTTAGAATCTCTTTACAAGCACTCAGGGATAATAAGTTATATGAAAAGTTTTTGAAGTGTGAGTTTTGGGACAGATCGATGGCATTCTTATGCAATGTCATATCGGGAGATGGTATATGAGTGGATACTTAGATGATTGAGCCGGTTAAAAACTGGCCTAGGCTAATCTCTCCGACAAATATAAGGAGTTTTCTGGGATTGGCTGGCTACTACTGCAAATTTATTGAAGGATTTTCTTCCATATCCGCACCGTTGACTAGACTGACTCAGGAGAAGGTCAAGTTTCAATGGTCCGATCAGTGTTAGAGAAGTTTCCAGGAGTTGAAGACGAGGTTGACTACTGCTCCAGTGTTGATCTTGCTTGATAGAATGGATGGATTTATCATCTACTACAACACTTCGAGAGTGGGACTGGGATGTGTGTTGATGCAGAGAAAGAAACTTGTTGCCTTCAGTTCTAGACAGCTTAAAGTGCATGAGAAGAATTATTCCACTCATGACTTAGAGTTGGCAGCAGTGGTGTTTGCTCTCAAACTATGGCACCATTACTTGTATAGAGCACATGTTGATGTATTCAAAGACCACAAGAGTCTGCAATACGTCTTCACCCAGAAAGAGCTTAATCTGAGGCAGAGGAGATGGCTTGAGTTACTCAAAGACTATGAAATGAGCATCTTCTACCATCCAGGTAAAGCTAATGTAGTTGTTGATGCTCTTAGCAGGTTAGTCATGGGAAGCACTGGCCATGGGGAGGAAGAGAAAAGGGAGTTGGCTAAAAGGGTTCACAGACTGGCACGATTAGGAGTTCAACTAGATGAATCAGATGAAGATGGAGTACTTGTGCATAATGGGTCTGCATCATCTCTAGTAATAGAGGTGAAAGAGAAGCAAGATCAAGACTCTATCTTGTTGCAATTGAAAGCAGATGTGCATAACAAGAAAGTGATGGCTTTCGCCAAAAGGGGAGATGGAGTATTGAGATACCAAGGTAGATTATGTGTTCCATATGTTGATGGTATTTGATAAAGGATCATAGTAGAAGCCCATAAATCTAGATATTCGATCCACCCAGGGTCAACCAAGATATACCATGACTTGAGAGAAGTCTACTGGTGGAGTAGAATGAAGAAAGACATTGCTGAGTTCGTTTCCAAGTGCCCGAATTACCAAAAAGTTAAAGTTGAGCATCAAAGGCCATATGCAATAGCTTAGAATTTCAAAATTTTGGAATGGAAATAGGAGTGATTAATATGGACTTCGTCCCAAGCTTATCATGGTCCCGCAGACAACATGATTCATTTTGGATGATCGTTGATCAGATGACAAAATCTGCACACTTCTTGGCAGTAAAAACGACGGACATTGTAGAGGATTATGCCCAGTTATACATAAGAGAGATTGCTAGACTACATGGGGTCTCTTTGTCTATTATCTCAGACAAAGGATCCCAATTCGTTGCTAAGTTTTGGAGATCCTTTCGAAGAGGCTTAGGTTCGAAGGTAAACCTTAGCACTGCTTTCCACCCACAGACCGATGGCCAGACAAAATGCACAATTCAGACAATGGAGGATATGTTTAGAGCCTATGTCATTGACGTCAAAGGTAATTGGGATGACCATATCCTCAGATTGAGTTTACCTACAATAATAGCTTCCATTCGAGTATTTAGATGGCCCCATAAGAGGCGCTCTATGGGAAAAGATGTAGATCAATGATTGGATGATACGAAGTAGGTGAAGCAGAGTTGATTGGACCAAACTTGGTTCACCAAGCAATGGAGAAAGTAAAGATCATTCGAGAAAGGTTGAAGACTACACAGAATCGATAGAAATCCTACACCGATGTTAGAAGGAGAGACTTAGACTTTGAGGTTGATGATTGGGTATATTTGAAGTGTCACCTATGAAGGGTGCGATGCAATTTGGGAAGAAGGGGAAGTTTAGTATGACAAATATTGGCCCTTATCAGATTATAAGGAGAGTGGTCAACATAACTTATGAGTTGGAGCTACCACTTGAGTTAGCAACCATCCACCCAGTCTTCCATGTTTCCATGCTTAAAAAGTGTTTAGGAGACCCATAGTTGGTTGTGCCCGTTGAGAGTATTGGTGTAAAGGAAAACTTGAGTTTTGAGGAGATCCCTGTCCAAATTCTTGATCATCAGGTTCATAACTTAAGAACCAAAGAGATTGCATCTGTCAAGGTGTTGTAGAGAAGCCAATTTGTAGAAGAAGCTACTTGGGAGGCAGAGGAGGATATGAAGGCCAAGTACTGTAATTTAATCCTACCTGCTAAGGATTAGAGAGTTGACGGTAATGATTTCTTTCTACATTCTTGAATTCCTATTCCTTGAGTTCTCCTTTCAATCTGAGTTTGATAGACAATAGAGCTCTAGAGTCCGAGTGAAGATCAATTTGGTGTGTTTACTGTTTAATTGTTTTACTTGTTGAGTTTCTGGATTGATTGATTGCATGAGTGAGATGAGAGATGTTTGATTATTAGAGTTCACAGAGAGATTCATGCCTTGACTAAGTTTCCTAAACTTCTCATCATTCGAGGATGAATGATCCCAAGGGGGAGATAATGTAACACCCCTAACTTTTTCCACCTAGTCTGAGTAGATGCACAGAGAAAACTGAGAAAATGACTAAGAAAAATTATTCGAAGAGAACCATGAGGGCCATCTATAGCCCGTAGATGAGGCCTCGTAGACTCCCCCCCTCCCCCCCAAGTGACTTGTTGAAATTTTCTAAGTATGGGGCCCATGTACGAGACAACATATGGCCCATAGAATATTCCACAGCCCATAGAATAGGTCTTGTGAGTTGGTGGTCCAAGAAGCGACTTTTCAGTATCTTGAGTTACAAGTTATCAGACGGTCCATAGGAATATTTGCAGCCTCTAGAAGAGGTTTCGTGGATTCTATGACGAATTCCAGTAACTCAAACTTTTGGATCCCTTTTCTACGAGAGGTCATCTACGGCTCGTAAAAGGTTCTACGGCCCATAGATGTGGTCTCATAGAACCTATCGATAGTTTTTAAGAAGGATATTTTTGTCCATTTTGATCCCTTTTTAACCCAATCCTTAGCCGTTTTAGACTTAAATAAAGTTCTAAAATAGAACCCTATGTATTTTCATCATTCTTCATGCTTAGGGATTTCTTGAAAAGAATCATCAAAGAAGGGAGAAGAGCGAGGGTTTCTAGTTCACATACGAAGATCAATTGGAGATTGATTATTTCTTTTATTTTCAGGTATGTAGCTTACTAAAGTGTGGAACTACGTTCTTTCAGATGCCTTTCGCCTATTTGAGTCGAAATTGAAGACAAGAGTTGAGTTTTGAAATTTCTATCATCCAACTATCGAGTTTTAGCATCTATTATGAGTTCTTATGATAATATATGAGATAATTATCGTGTTACATGACTACTGAGATTGACATAAATATTTTATATTTGATATTATGAACCCTAAATTGAATGATCTTTATAAAACCTATGCATGGATTGAGTTGAGGTTTGAGTTTATTTTTATTATATGAGTCGAGTAACTTGAGCATGGTCGAGCAGGAGAAGCATGTTGTATTTAATCGCATATTACTATTATGTATCTTGCTTGCAGTACATGATGAGTCTGATTAAGTCAGTTAAATGACCGTTTGAGTCTGAGTTGAGTCTGATTGACTTCCTTGATTAATGGAGCTAATGAGAAATTAAGATGAGATGAGTTGAGATAACCTAATGAAATTGAGATTTGAGCTAATAGGGTAAGCATTGAGACTTAAGTTGATTGATGAGTTGCGCATGTTTTAGTCTTGGGAAGAGTATTGAGCACCAAGCTGGGAGCAAGCAAATATCTACTCTAACCCACAGTACCAGTATGGGATAGTCGTACAACATGTTCTGGCGACTCTTGTCCCAAGAGATGGACATTCACTATGGATCCATGAGAGCGTTGATCATCCTTTACCTTGGGAAGTTTAGGACGGACGCGGTAATGAAGTCGCCTTCATTGTGCATCACCAAACTAAAAGTAGTGGGATTAGATGTCGGTTAAGAGAAACTATTAGGCAAACACTGAGTAAGCATGAGATTTTTAAACTGAGTTTAATTCTACTGAGTCTATTTTAAAAACATGATTTACTTTAAACTTGCATATCTATTGGGTTGAGCGTGAGTTGTTTGAGTCGAGGTGAGTGAGTTGAGCTTTACTTTCTTGAGCCATTTTACATACCAGTATATTCCATGTACTCACGTCCATTTGGGCCTGCATCGTTTCAAGATGCAGATACAGGTGATAGAGTGCTTCAGCCCGCGCATCGTTGAGGTCTAGATTAGTGCATTCCAGAGTTGGTGAGCCCTCCTGGCTTTCCTGAGGAACCCTTTTTTTCAATTTTCGATTTGAGTACTTTCTTTCTTTCATTTGAGGTATCCATGGCCTATCATGGTACCATCTAGATTGATGATTAGAGGCTTCATAGACATTGAGTAGAGGGTTTGTTGAGTATTGACTGTTTTCAAACTTATTTATTGAAAATTATGTTTTAGTAGAGTTATATTTATTCATATGATGTCCTTTTATTTGAGTATTTTCTTCTGTTGTCGAGTTGATGTGACGACGATGCCAGTTGGTTCTCTTGGGGAAACAACAAGAGTTCTTAAAGTGTCGGCCACACCAAGGGTACCCTCCTGGGGCATCACAATCCTTTGTTGGTGCCATGTGTCCACTTTTTATTTCAGAACGTGTACAAACTTCTTTTCTTTTCTTATAATTATAGTGTTCAAATTAATTTACAGATATCTCAATTAATTATATATAAACAAAAAAAAATACGTAATACTTTTTTCTACGTTGAAAATTATATTTTTTTTTTTTTTTGTTACAGATTACAATGAAAGACATGCAATCTATGTCAGAACAAAAGGAATTGAGAAAGAAGTTGTCGAACCCCACAGAAGATAGAAGGTTTAATTTTCCTGTAATGATAGATCTATCTTACCAGTGTTTGTCATGTCAAAAAAGCTCCAGACACTTAACATGAGATGTGGGGTTTGATTTTGGTAAAGATAGTGCGATTTACTTGCCTCTTTCCAATATGTGTCACCAAAGATAATATCTTTTGGCCTTTTGTATTTGGCGTTAGCGTTATGCTTGTACCTACTTATTTGTCTATTTTATGATACTCATTTTGGATTAAAAGTAAGAAATTAGTCATGTGATAATTTTGAATTTTTTATATCAGTGTGCAAGTCGACGATGATATCACACATCGTATTGGAACATCATGGATGAAACGGAATCTTGCCTCTAGAGGCTTTTGTAATCAGAATATACCACCTAAACTTAAAGGTAAATTCTACAAAGTGGTGGTTAGACCTTCCTTGTTGGATGAGAGTTGGCATTCAAGAATTCACATGTTCAAAAAATGGATGTTATGGAGACGAGGAGGTTCATATTAATGTTTGGCATACTTGGAGAGATAAAATTAGGATTAGATCATTCGAGAGAAGGTTGGAGTGGCCTTCGTGGCAGACAAAATGAGAGAGGCAAGAGATTGAGATGGTTTAGGCATATAAAGAGGAGGCGAGATGCCCCAGTAAGGACAAGCGAGAGACTTGGTTGTAGGGGGTACATGAAGGGGTACTAGAGGTAGGCCAAAAAAATATTGCAGGGGTGATTAGACAAGACATGGAAGAACTTTATATTATCAAGGACGTGAGTGTAGATATAAAGGAATAAACGTCACATATTAATATAGAAGTTTAGTAGAGGTAGAGTGTTGTCCTTGCAATGGTTAATTAGGCTTGTTAGTGTTTGTCATAGTACTAGTCATACCTTATAATTCTTGTCACATCTTGTTTGTTGTATTTTGAGTATCACACTATTTCTGTAGTTATTGCTTCTCTCTTATAGACTCTACATTACTTTTATTAGTAATTGTTATGCTTTCTTTATTATTTTCTTGTTCCTTTACTTGGTTTTAATGCATTTGAACCAAGGGTCTTTCGAAAATAGCATTTCTATCTCCACAAAATTATGATAAAATCTGTGTGTACTATACCCTTTCTAAATCTCACTTAGTGTGATTTCAGTAGATGTTGTACCGTCTTATGTACCTATGAGCCATGATGGAAAAAGGACTAATAAGCAAACCAAGGATGAGCAAGCTTGTAAGTCTGGCATGTTTTGAATAATTAGGTGCATACAAATATGTTTTAGGTTATTAGTGTAAACTAAATTTGGGATTAAACTCTTCTTTAAATAACAAGTTTAGTTCATTTGCTCATTCTACATAGAAATTGAAAAAAGGAAAGACCTTACAACTAAAAGAAAAAAAAAGGATCGTACGTATATATTACCAAATAATCCACATTACTTAAAGCCCCCAAACATAGGGAATTACATTTTTCTTCAAAAGAAAAATGAAAAGCCACTAGCACTCAAGTTAATAAAAGAGTCTTACAAGAAAATAAAATGATACATTAAAGTGAGGAGGCAAGAACCAAATAATTTTTACACACTTGATATATGTATTTTAGTTTTTCTCAACTTCCTTACTTAAATAGTAGCAATACATATCCTACTCAAGCCTTATGAGGGCATTGATAACACTTAGTGAAGAGTCCAAAAGTGTTAATTTGATGTACAAAATTGACCATGCTTGCCCACCCTCCAAATCCAAATCCAACAATTAAGACCCATGTCACAACAAATATGTTGGTACAATACAAGCCAACCCACCTTCCCAAGAATGACGGTGGTTGCTCCACGGCATTCTGCCCAAAAAAAAGTAAAAGTATGTCACATCGAAAAAATAATTAATAATTTTAGCTAAATGGCTTTTGTGGTTACCTCTCGAGCTGATGGTGAAGCAAAAGTAAGCATGTGGGCTAAGGCAGGAATAATGTAGACAGTGAAGCTAACAAGTAGAGATCCAACAGTTGAGTTGATGGGCCCAAAGAAGGGAAAAATAATTGCCAAGAACCATATTGGAATAACCACTGGGAGTCTTGCCATTGCTCTTTTAAACAAGCTCTTTGTCTCATGAACTCTAATGAACTTCTCCCACACAAAGTACAATGGGGTACATGCAAATCCAAATGTAATAAACTGCACACCAAAAATAATTCTCAAGTCAAAAATCACTTAATTTTTTATACATGCATATTAAATCTTCAAAGAAAATGTTGTACATTATGATGAAAATAAAAGTGGTAATGACCTGATGAATAAGCATGAGAATGACAGCAGTATCTCTAAATTTAGTCTTTGGTAACAAAGCCAAAGCATTGGAGTGGGTGAGAAGTGCATCTCCAAAAGCCCAATACACTGCACTTGCTGATGGCAATGTCAATGTTAGCACATATATTGTTGCTATCAAATATATCATCTTGAACTTCTGTGGCTTCCACATTGCATGCATTATTTCCCTACATTCACACCCCAATATACATTAAATAACCAAGCCAATTGAAAGTGATTCAAAATTTAAATTTGATCAATTTAACATTTATATTTTGACTAGTTACTATCATGTATAATGTATTTGGTAGGAAGGAAAATATTTTTAAGAAAAATAAGTGATTTTCTTGCTTATTATTTTTGTAAGTGAATCTATTATCTCAAAAATATGTATATGTTATCTAATAAAATATTATGAAGATGGAATGGGATGAAAAGTGGGGTTCAGGGTAGGATGGTCGAGTGGGGGTTGGAGTGTGAGTGAGCCACTAAACTTAGAATATCACTAATGCAACTTGATTTTTCTACTTTCATCAAGAAAATCATTTTTCTAACTTATTTTTCTATTTCAAATATTTTGAGAAACAAACACTAAATTAAATTTAACTTGAGAAAAGTAGGGACCGGGTTTTGAGGAAGCATGTTCCCACTAGTGGAATTCGTATATCAAGGTAAATAATTAGAAGCATGTGTTTATGTCTGTGGAGAACTAAACAAATATAGATAATATTATTAAAATATTTAACCACTTGTGAATTTGCTAGTATATAGTAAATGGTGACTCACACTGTGACAGCATGTCCACCAAAGGTGTAAAGAATGTTTGTAGCCCCAGTGAAGTAGAAAACCATTGTGGTTGGTCCTGAGTGCTTCACTCCCTCAACCTTTTCACATGTCACAATCCAATTAAATAATAATTACAATTGAAAAAAAAAAAGGTACTTAACAAATGGTAATCTAATAAATTCGTACATAAATCAAGCCAAAACTAAACTTTACTACTTCTTATATATTATTTTTTTAAAAAAACATTATATGCCTACTTTATTCCGTCTGAAATCCAGTCTCTTGTGTTTTTTTATTTTTTCAAAAAGAGGGTGTATAGTCAAATAACAAAATTCGTTTCTCATTTTATTAA
The DNA here is from genome assembly GCA_026153255.1 of Solanum medicagineum. Taxonomy (NCBI): domain Eukaryota; kingdom Viridiplantae; phylum Streptophyta; class Magnoliopsida; order Solanales; family Solanaceae; genus Solanum; species Solanum medicagineum. Next base: position 6,975,137 of record JAPFFP010000008.1, on the reverse strand, counting down.
ATGATATATTTACAAAAAGTTTATTAGCTATGAATAATTTAGCAATAAAATTTGCAGCTAATTTCTGTTTTTCTCATAATATTTAAAAAATTGGATATATATAAAAGCCATATTGCATCTTTTTGAAAAAAATAATAATTCAATGTTAAGGTCAAAATTTTCTTGTAGACCCTCAAATAGGATATAGGAAGTATGGCATTTTCTCCATTTAATAATGCGATTCCTCGGTTCATTTTTTTCTTATTATGATGTTTCACTTTTCAAAAATCAAATCGCATAAATATTTTTGATCAGTATTAAAGATGTTTTTGTTTCATCTTATTAATAATAGGATGAACTGCAATTTATAATAGTTTTAGCATAGTTGTCAAATATCCAAAATTAGAATTTAAAATATTTGATTAATATATATAACTAATTTAAATTAGTTTCAAAAGACTAATTAAATTAATTTTGATAATAAAGTGAAACGTGACAAGTAAAAAATATATGGCGAGAGTATAGGAATGAGAAAGGAGTTATTAATAATATCACCTGTCCATTAAGAAGAGAAGCAATGGTAAGATACCATGCAGTGTAAGTTGTCATAAGAAGTCCTACAAATGACCAAATTCTGTAATTGTGGAATGAAGGAATGAACACTGTTGTCGCACAACACGCTCCAAAGATATACGTCCAAGTTCTCTTATCTAGATTGTCATTAATATAATATATGTTACTGCAACAAACAAACAAAAAAAAAAGTTTTAGGAGTATTATTTATTTTATTAACTAGTTACAAAAATCTCGTGCAATGCACGATCTCAACAGTTATTTATAAATTTATTTTTTAATGATATAATTAAATGCTATTAAATTTTCTTATTAAGTGACTTTAAATATTTGTAGTACTTCTTTTTTTTACATAAATATAATCATATTTAATTTTATTTGTGCAGGTTAAAGATAATTTTATTTTTTTCTTAATTTCAGTGTTTACTTAAGTTAAAATAACTGATCGGTGTGATATAGTGAAATCATAGTCGAAGCTATTGGGAAAATTATTTATTACGAATAATATTGTGAAATCATAGTTGAAGTAGGCAGTTACCTTAAAAAGATTAAAATTAAAAAGTGCACGAAATATTTTTATGGACCCTATATAATGTATAAGAAAAAGCAGACAACTCAAATAGACTCTTCGATGGAGAGCTACCTGATTAGCCCCCAACTCCCACTTAACTTAAAAGTTCACTTTTTTTTTTAATTATTTACGTACTAATCTTACATCACGGGTACCAATCTTGATGAATTCATAATATATTACTTATTAAAGAAACACATGATTACCTTGCACATGCAATTAGCTGAATGACTGATCCAAATAGAAGAAAAGTGCAGTTAAAAAAGAGGCCAATATTTCTCCAATGCTTTCCTAGTAGTCCATCAAGAACTTCAAACCACTGCAAATTGCAAACGTTCAAAAAAAAAAAAAAAGCAAAATGAAGAAGATACAAACTAACGAGGAATTTGGACAAGGAGTAAATCTGAAGAAGAATTAACTTTCTTTTTAAATAAATTAATATAAATCTAAATTAATCGAATCAGAAAAAAGAAAAAGACCTGAATGACATGATTTCTGAAGTCGACTTTTTCTCTTTCTTTTCTGGTTCTGTACTCGACGTAGAGCACGCTTATAAGGTAAGCAGTCCAACTTCCCATCAAACCATAGAAGAGTTGGAATATAATTCCAGACAACATGCCCAGTTGTGAAAAGGAATATGGCAGTGTAAGTAACACTTGAGCAACCTAATATCATATAAACATAAAAATTAAAGAAATATATATGTGTGTGAAAAATTCAATTAACCCCTTCACAATTTTCCTATAAAGATCTTCGATTTTGTAAAGTCTTCCAAATTTTAAGATCAACATCGTTTACTTGGATCATAAACTATATATGTTAAAACCACTTAATTTTAATAAATAAAGTAGGACAAAGTTATAGAAACTAGTGACTCTTAACTTTTGTAGATAAACAAAAGTTCACGGCTAATGCTATTTAGGGATAATTAATTTAGTGACAAACAGTATGTTAGCTATGAAAACTCTTTTGATCCCAATTTCCCACTATTTCTGTGAGGCAAAACCTCACCACACTACACTACACTTGGACACAAGAGAAGAGGACCAGGTGCTTTGTATCTTCGGGATATATAGGAGTTTGACAGAGAACTTCAATCTAGTACTCATTATGGATCAACTCATGTTTCCACTCTATTTTCATTTTGAGGATGTATCACATCAGGATCTGATGCTCAAACCGAAACACGCCAATGTTATGGAAGTTCTGGATCATGAAAAATAATAGTAGTACTAAAAACAGCACCTTCTATCAAAAATGGAAAATTATATGGATTTTTTTTAGTAGAGCATGAGTTCTAACGCACGAATTCAATGCTAAGACCGAACTCTTTTAAGTACAGCTCCTGAATCCACCATAGATAAGCAATAATAAAGAATGAAAAAAAGAACCTGGTTAGAAGAGCAACTAAACCATGCATCATAAACAGATCCACCATGCCAGAAAAAATTGGATAATTTGTTTCTCACAGAATTATTGGAATTTGCTTCTTCTCCTTCTCTCTCCATTTCCAAGTAGTTACCAGCAATAACTGTCTCAACTTTCTCAGAAGCCATGATCTCTAATTAATTTACTCTGGAGTGAGAGTTTTCCAGAAGAAGAGTACTGGAATGAGATTTCCCAAGTGATTAGTTATGTAAGTATAAATAGAAAAAGGAGAAAGGTGATATATTTTCGTTTTTGAAAAAAAATCCCCTTTAGTTTATTCATTTTGGTTCGTTTCTCCTTATATATTATATTGGAGCAATGATAGAGTTACCGTGAATGCAGTCGGACTCAGTAGTTTTTATTTAAATAATACATGTGTTGTAAAAGATTTATTAAATAATTATTTTAAAATAACTCATTAAATTGAAATTCTGATTCCGAATGGACCTAACAAAGATGACTTTACTTTGGGTCTCCATATATTAGGCCAGCTATATATGGATTGAGATTGAACAATGTTATTTCCATGCATCTTAGCTGAAAAGGAAATAAAGATAACGAAAAGTAAAAAAGCAAAAGAAGAAAAAAAAATATGCGCGGACTTTTTTCTTCTGTTTTTGAGAATGATGGAAGAAACTGTGAATTTGTAAAAGAATGAGTTAGTTAGAATTCGATCATACTTGCCACTTTTTTGTTCTTTTAAAAAATAGTCATTTGGTATTGATTCGATTCATTCAAATTTACATTATATATAATTCCTTAAAAGGAAAACGATCATTATAATTTATTTTTTCAATTATAACTTAAAATTTGAGTTCCACTCATCTCCCGTGGCGGAGCCACATTAGGATGAGAGGGTTCATTTGTATCCTATTCGGCGAAAAACTATACTATTTATATATGATAGAAATAATTTTGTAATCTATATATAATAAATGTCAGATCCCCTTCACTTAATTAGTTTGTATGTCTACTTCTTAAATTTTCAAATCCCCTAACAAAAATTCTACTCCGCCACTACTCATCACTATATGTACATAGCTATATGTCTTTCTATCGTCATTTAAAATGCAGTTTCTTGTATATTATAGATGAGTTTTCTCTCGCTAATGATTAGGATCGATCACGACTAGAAGTAAAAAAAAAATTATTGTGAATTATTAAAATATTTATATTATAACATATAAATTTTTTTGTTTCATTTCCTTCGAATCAATTAAAAATACATGATGAAAAATATATTCATATCAAAATGTTAAAAATAGCCATTAAACATTTTATTATTTTCTCACTTGTTCAATCAATATTCTCTGTGGAAAAAAAAATGGGTGACGTAGTGATTTTTTAGCTGTGGATGTCAATTTTGAAGGAATGGCCGACGAGTAGGAAGTCACAATCATCCCCTAATTATAATTTAAAATGTTTATAAATATTGTACTAGTATAATTTCGTAAATCTCCCCTAAAGTTTCACTTCGAAAGCACTAATTTCATTATAGTTATAATATCATGTTACCTTTTTTATTTTGAATCTAGGCATTAGGCCTACCTCACACCCAAAAGCCAGTTCAAAGAGAGGAGGTTGCTTAAACCTTATAAGGAGTTCACTCATCTCATTAACCATCAACGTGGGATTTTTGTGTGCTTTCAACTTGCACCAGGGGATATAACACTTAAATAACACATGATGAGGACCACCGAAAGATTGAGTGTGATTGTGTGATTTGACGATAGTTATATTTGAGCGTAAATTATATATTTCCAATAATGCACAAGCAGTTGGTACAATTTCATTTTACCACCAAAGATCATGACGGATTGATGAGTACTATTTTATTCTTAATTAGAAATTTTGAATTTATCTCTATGGATACGAAGTTGCCTTTATTAGATAGTATTTTATTCTCCAACTACTTTTGATCGGACTTTAATATAAATGACAAATATCGGGCGGAAGAAAAACTCTCATCTTCATCTCAAACCATCATAGTCATCATCAGATCTTCCATCCAATCAATTACATATATATATATATTTCTTTTAAAAGAAAAGGACCCTAGAATTTTACTTTTGGCAAAAGAAAAACAAGTATAAAAGAACAAAGAGAAAAAATTGGATTCGAAAAGGAAAAAGAAGGGACATGTATATGAAATCAAAGCTAGATCATTTGGCAGAGGAACTGAGTTTGCTAAAAAGAGGATGAGATAAATTAATTTAGTAGAAGAATATATTATGAAAATAAATTAGTCATATTATAATTCTTGTACATCAAAAATATATACATAAATAAAAAGATTGTTACAAACTTAAAATAACATTAAAATAAGTGAGACTCACTAGGTCCAGGAGAAGTAGTAACATAATAATACGTAGGTATATTAACTCTCCTTCCCCTCAACTCAATGACGGAGTCAAAAATTTTAATTAAGGGGTTTAAAATCTGGAAAAATATATACGAGAATTAGCTGATAGGGGTTTAAAATATACATAAAAACTAATTTTAATCATGTATAATTTTCGTCGAAGGGAGTTTGGAAGAACCCCTGGTTGTAAAGTGACTCCACCCCTGCCCCAATTAATAGAAGGTAAAAAGAGATTTGAACAAATTCTTCCTCTGCAATTTTTACCAAATACGTTAGTTCTTTGTAAGGATGATAATGAGGTGGGATAGATTGAAGTTTATCTAGAAAATTTTTTAATGTCAAAAATATATATAACAATATATATATTCATAATATATAGTTATACTATTTATTATAAATAGGTGGGACATTTTTATTGAAATTACTTGTACAGGAGCTGGTTCTTCGTTTTTATTTTGTGGGGCAAGTGATGAGAGTATGGGGCTATGGTCTCATGATCGCACGAGCGGGCAGACCCACCATTTTTGAAGAAGCCCATTTTTATATTGAATGATCATGCATGAATATACACTGGCACATTCTACTTTTCTCTTAATGTCAAAAAAGGGAAAAAGAGAGACAACTAATTTCATCCATTCCATAACAACAAGGGACGTTTTTCTTGGTTTCTTTAATCTTTTAAAAATAACATAATTCAAAGTGAAATTATTAGGATACCAGAAAAGAGAAGCGGACAAATATATTCAATTGGAAGATGAAATTAGTAGTTATTGTTCTCTCGAATTTTATACATAACGGAATCTTTAGCTTTAGTGCACCAATTAGTTTCCTTTTTTATGTGTTATCGTTCATCGTTAATTGATAGATCATGAATATTCACTAACAGTTTATTTGATAACTGTCATGAATGCACATATCTTCTTTAGTTTTTCATGAGTTTATATACTCTCGCAAATTTGAGTTGCCTTCTTCTATGACGTGTGCTAATAGGGATGTATTTAGTAAATACTTTTTAATTAATTAATAGATATATTTTTGGGATACTTTAATTTCTTTTTTAAAAAATAAAAAACTATAGGTAAAAGATTTGAAATGGTATAAATGATATGAATATACGTGGGATGCATGTACTTAAAGACTAATTGCGTAGGATAAATATAGGAAATATCAATATTATATTTACAAGATATTAATTAGGTATATATACCTGTAGTTGTGTAGATTAGTATTATTATTCCTTACAGAACACATTTGAAAAGCTAACCTTTCTTTATCCGTTTTCACTTTGAAAAATTCACCATAGTATTTTTTGGTATAAAACTATTGCCTAGGTAATTAATTACTGTTGTTGGAGAGATAGGGTAGGGGTTTTAATACTCCCTCCCTTCATCTTTATCTGTCTCCAATTAAGAATTAGTAAATGATAAGGATAGTTTTACTAAATCATCCTTTGAATATTACAAAATATAATGTTTTAAAAAATATAATACAATTAATGATAAGAGTAACTTAGTGTAAAATTATCTTTTAATTTCATAAAATGAATAAGTATTGTTGAATATTCTAAAATAGTATAAAGGGAATAAGTAAAGATGGACGGGGAATATTGCAATATTATTTAGATATTGGAAAGGTGAAGATTATGAATGGAGTGCATGATTGCATAGAGGAGTGGGATTAGTGCTTAAAATGATTAGTGCCACACGTGTGACGACTGGCTTAATTAACAAAACATCAAAGCAGCTTTGGATGCGTTACTACTTTTGCCTGCCTAAATGATGTTACCCTAATCATGCTCACCGTCAGCAGTTTTGATGGAATCTCTTTTTAATAGTTAACCAAGGAGTTTAAAGCAAAAAATTACTCAATTCATCGTTGTTAAAGGAGGAAAAATTTATCATCTCACATATGCCAAATCATACTTAAATGAACAATAGAAAGGAGAGGGGTCAATTTTCTTTTCTTAACAAGTGGAGAAATTTAAATTTTGTTTGTTTGTAATAGCAATTTTGATTTAATATATTAGTATTTAATCTTATAGTTTGTTATTGAAATTCTTGGGTGGTTTTTTTTTTTAACCAACTTATTGTATTAATTACTAGAAACAAGGATTACAGTTATTTGTTTTTTCGCTAAGCAATTTGAATCATTGATTTTTATTTAGTTGTAAAATAATAACTTTTTTTGATGACAAATAGATGATGATCGTCTTGAGAGTAAATTAATTTTTAAAAAATGTTAGAAAAGATGTGAATGTTTGATGCTTAATCTAGAACCATCAAAATCACGTATAGGTAACTCACTTAAAAACATTGTGCATAAAAGATAGATTTTATTTGAAATGTATAACACTCTAAAATTGACTCAAAATGAATAACAACTGATTTAAAATATGATTTAATTAGATTGCCAGGTATAGAGTTGATAGGAAGCCGACCAAGTTATTTATGTGCCACTATTTAACAAATATGTTGATATCTAGAACTTGGGAGTGTGCTAATAAAATGAAACTGTGGAATTCATAGAATAAGATTAGACAAAGCTAATTCTTATCTGTTATTTGTGTCAACCCATTTTATTATTCATAGTTATCCTTTATGAGCCTATTTAAATTTATTTTTTCTTTAATTAACCACTTAAGTAGCATTTTCTTTTATTGATTTGCCTTGAATTAATTTGATCCCAAAAGTTTCTATTGTACTTTATGACTTAAAAGTAAAAGGAATGAAAGGAAGAAATGATTATATAGTGGAAATTGGTATGATTGACCCAAAAAAAGATTTGATGGGTGCCCGAATATGTGAAGATAATATTTGGATATAGTTAGTAGGGAGGAGAAAAGAAAAAAAAAAAAGATAAAAAAGAATGAACGTTTTAGAAAAAAAAAAAAAAATGTCTCCCAGCTATTAATGTGCGGAAAAATAAGGCAAATGCTTAAAGATAACAAAAGATAAAAGGAAAAGTACGGAATGAGTTTAAATTGGGGAGACATAAGGAAAAGAGCTTGAAAATTGGTGAAGTAGTTGTCTTAAAAGTGCATAGAGAGAGTAGTCGCAATGATTTCAAGTATTTCACCCCGTTATTTAGCTCGACATTATTATTTTTAAAAATATTTTGATCGAATATTTTCAACACTGTTATAAATAGAGAGTGTGACACTAAGGACAAACTTAGGTATGTCTTGTAATGATGTGAATTCATTTGTGAGAGTGAGCGTAATTTTCTACTTATATGCCTAGAAAAATTGTGAATTGAGTGTGAGGGGGCATCTCTCTGGAAAAGCAAAGGCACATAAATGATAAAAATGTGATGACCTATTTAATTTATTTCCTTGATAATGTAATTGTAGTTGTTCTTTATGTAATGTTTGTTGTCGATTTTAAAGGTTACATTATTTTAATGAAACTATCTTGTTTTGAATAGATAGAAACACTTTGCATGATGATGTGCTGCCAAAATACACACTTTTGATGCTTAAAAATTAGGATTTTTGTACGCTCTCTGGTGCATTTTGTTGGATATGATGTGTGGATGTTTTGTTTTGCAGGAAATCGAGATTCGGCATGGGTTTGTTGAAGTTCAGCACTGCAGACTGATTTTGAGGATATACGAGCTCTTTTATGAGTCTTAGTTACGTTTACGAGCCCTCAATAGGGGTCGCAAATGCGATCTTGTTATATGAAAAAAAGAGTGAGAACTACGGGCCTATAGTATGAGTCATGGATATAATCACGGGTCGTAGATTGAAGTTATATGTGGAAGGATTAGATGTTATAGTGTTTTAGCTAAGTTTCTATGAAACCTTAGATCACGACTTGTAGATTGTTTGACGGATCATAGGATGCTGGTTCATAGATTAATGACGATGCCTACAGGAAGAAACTATGATTGAAGACCGTAGAGAATTAGCAGCCTACAGTGATGAGGAATTGAAAGGGAAGAGGTGGGTTGTTTGTATTCAATGGAAGAAGCTCCAAAAAGGGGGAGCCAACTTCATCTTTTCTTTCTTACAAAGAAGGGAAAGAAAGATTAGGGAAAGATGT
>JAPFFP010000008.1:6931805-6957462 GCA_026153255.1 Solanum medicagineum | reverse complement strand
TAATAAAGTACTTAAAGTACATGAAAATAGACTCATTTATATAAAATATCTTATTATAAAAAGTTTAGAAAATAGGAATAACTTACAATAAAGTTGTCGAAACTCCACGCAATAAACCACTTCCCTTTGATAAAAAAACTCTCAAAATTATTTATAAGCTATTGATATACTCTCGTATGCTGCTCTCTCTCTATTTATTCTCTGCTTTGCCTATAAATTGTTTTCTTTCCTCTACTGAAATGTGTAAGAGAGGGATGTATTTATAGGGGAGCTTAAACGCCCCTTCAGATTCTCAACTTGTCAGTGGAGAAAATTTCCACTTATATTATAATAAAAAGAGGCAGCACACTAACAAATGGCCTAACAAGGCCACTTTGAAATATTTTAATACCACATTTAATGGCCTGACCATTTCGTTTATAAAATAATATATACTTTTTTTTTTTTTTTAAAAAAGCACTAATTCCCTTAATCATTACAAAAATACTCTGAATCTCCTCCCACTGTTCTTACCCGGGTTTTGGCTCCATCGTACATGTCCTTAATCGCCCTGATATATGCCATTGGGACACCTTTCATCTCTAGACACCTCCATAAGACGTCCCTTGGGACTTTGTCATATGCCTTCTCGAGATCATATGACACTATCTGGAAAACTAAAGCTATTTATAAAGTAGCTTGTTGTGGATGGATTGTCAATTGGGAAGCTTGTCTAACTCAGAATAATTAATAGAACGGGGTTTTTTGTAGTAGTAAATGCTAAATGCGTGAAGAGGATCAGGAATCAGTGGAACACCTTTTGTTGCACTGTAGAGTACCCTGAGAATGTTGGGAGCTGCTTCAATGTGATTGGTGTTTCATGGGTAATGGCTCTGAAGATCAGGAGTTCACTGGAATGCCGACTAAGTGAAAAGATGCCTAAAAACTAGAAGCAGATTTGGAGAACAACTCCAATATGCATTTTCTGGACTATATGGCTGGAAAGGAACAAGGCTTGCTTTGAAGAAAAAGGATGCACATTTCTAAAATTAAGAATACATGTTTGCTTAATTTATATTCTTGATATGATAGTAATATGCTAGATTCTCTGGGTCAGTTAAGTTTGTTAGAATGGGTCACTTGATACTCTAATGGTTGGAGTTTTCGCATTTCTTGTATTTCCTATATCATCTTGGTAGTCTATTAATAGAACTTGACCTTATAAAAAAAGCTTCACCAAGGTCAGTGAATTAAATCAAATGAGGAAGGACTGCAAAATTCTCTACGAATCAACACATGTAGCATAAATCTCATACAGGTAGCTTCACTTTAAACCAAAGTGCACCCATCGTACTACCTCGGGTCCATGTATGAGGAGATCTAGACGGTATCCTTGGCTATTAGACTTCAGTAAAAAATGCAAGACATTTAATAGACTCCAACTGTTGCTACTTTCTTCATTGATGACTTCAGACCTTAACTAGTCACGGAATAAATATACAATTCCTTTCAAATTAATAAATTTCCATATGATGATTCTTGAAAGTATCAGAGTTTGTTAAATTGGTTCAAGTCTACATGGATTTGTAACCACTTCTTCAATGTGATGACTAGCTATATCGGTGCTGTTAAAAGTCATTGTGTTGTCACTTAAAAATGATGCGAAAGGAGGGATTATCACTTCATGGGTGAAGACATGCGCTTTAGAGAAGTTTTTGCTTCTAACTTTACTCATTTATAAAAAGTGTGCGCCTTCAAACATGAAGCGCAAAGTTATTCCAACAAGGATAATCAGCACCTTGAATCTCAACTTTAAAGAGTTAGATTAGTATCAAAATTATTGTATATTGGATGCTAAAGTTAGTTATTTAATCGTTATTTGTATTATTGTAATCAATTCATATTTGTTGGTATAATTTAATTTTCTGTAACTTGTGCACTGCAAATTATAATGTCCATTTCACATTACGTCTTTTGCTTTAAGCCTCATGAACCTTCTCGGTTATTTTGCGTTTTTAAAACTATTGAGCTATATTGTTATTGTGATATTAAGTATTTCATCTTCTCCTGTGTGGTTTGCGAGCAATTGCATAGGAGCGGGACTTTTACTCTGTGCACACCAAAAGGGTAGAGGTTGTTTCCCTTATCATAAAAAAAATATTAAGTATCTCATCTATTCCTGGGCTTTGGTTCAGTGGTAAGAGCACATCTCTTGATGTGTCAATTAGGCACACCTCAAGAGTTCGAGTTCTGGTATGACAAACAAATCAGGTATTTTTAAGTAGAGAATGACAGAGGGGGCAGCCCATTATCTATCAAATTTCAAATCATGTGCTAGTTGGTCCTTGAGTATTTCTCAGTTATAAAAAATGTTTTTTATCTAGTTTTGCATTTCCTTTTAACTCTGTTTAGATATTTATTGTGTAGTTAAATGGGTATATGAAGCCCCAGCAAGTGAACTAGTGCTGAAAGTTACTTTTTCTGAGAGATAAAGTTCCTTGTTCAATTATTTAGACAAATTAATGGCAGATTGAAATTATTAATCTTTTCTTCCTTGTACATATTTATTTGATGTTTACACCATCTTTTTGCCACTACCCTACTTTTTCTTTTAAAAACTTGTACTAGTTAAAAACATAGTATTGCAGCTTCCAGATTCTATGAAGCAAAGTCAGGCTGACCTGTATCTCGAAACTTATCAAGTTTTGGATTTGGAAATGAGCCGTCTGCGTGAAATTCAGAGATGGCAAGCATCCGCTGCATCTAAGGTCTGAATTGCCTATTCTGTTCATCTATAATCTATACTAATGATAGAAATTTCTTCTCACCCAAGCTTTTCTGCTCGATCTGTCTTAATGCAGCTGGCCGCTGACATGCAACGTTTTTCAAGACCTGAGCGTCGTATTAATGGTCCCACAGTAACTCATCTTTGGTCTGTACACATGTTTTATCTTTTCATTAGTCTGTTCCTTTATACTTCTAAAATAGATTAGTTTACTCTCTTGTTCTTAATTGTGATGATTCGTAATGGGTTAAGATTTCATGTTACTATTTTGTATTCGCATCCTTGATGGTTATTACTTCTTTTAGGGTGTATATAATCTTGGAAAGTGTTGGCAGGAGGGAAAGCCTGGTGGAAAGGGCCCTCTACCTCCAATCATGAGGTTGGGGGTTTGAGTCACCAATGTAGCAAAGTGGAAAAAACCACTATCCTGGGTACGACTGTTTTTTGTATGGGGGTTAAGGTTTGCCAAATCTAAAGAAAAGACCTTCGGAAACATGCCAATTTTCTGCTAGAAGTCTCTTTTGTAGCACTATCGGGAACTGCTTTATTTACATAGCAGAGTTTATTTCAAAAGGGAAAAGGTTATAACATTCCCTCAACTTATTAGAAATGGTTCAAAAATTGCCTCCTTCCACCTATTGGATCAAATTCGCCTTCCTTCCATTGATTGGATTAAAAAACTTCCTTAGCCTATTAGAAAATGATTCAGATTTGCCACTCCTTCTACCTATTAGATCAAAATATCGCTAACATATTAGAAATGATTCGAAATATTTTCTAAATTCTAATTATGTATGTCAGATTTTTTTCTTTTAATAGTCTTTTAATAAAGAGTGTAAATACAATATCACTTAACATAAATTAATACAAAAATCTTAGTAGTTTTAAAAGACTCAAATTATTAAGTAATGGAAAATATATATATATATAACTAAGATGCTAATAGAAGTAAAATGGATTAAAAAGTTGGACTTTATTTATTCAAATTTAAAGGCTAAAAAGAACTTCTAAAAATACTTTGATATTGTAAAAATACTATATTTATAAATTCTAATAAGATATTTTAAGATTGCGTTTACTTCATTAAAAATAAACAATATATTTTAAGACTGTGCAAAGCGCGGTAATATTAACTAGTATTTAATAGTAAAACATTTTTTAGGTAGAAGGACAAACAATTTGAACTATTTCTAATAGGTTAAAGGTATTTTTGACCCAATAGGTGGAAGATGGACAAATTTGAACCATTTTTAATAGGTTAAGGGCATTTTGATCCAAAATGTGGAAGGAGGGGCAAATTTGATCCTATAGGTCGTAGGAGGGTATTTTTGAACCATTTCTAATATATTTAGAGCAGTTTTAACCCTTCTCCCTTTCAAAAATTTAAATAGGCGTCAATCACAAATTTGGATATGTGGAGATTTACGAAATGTAGTTACTTGGTCTGGCTGCTGAAAATTTGATGTGATGGCATATAGCTTATTACTTGAGGATTAAAATTAGGCGAGGCAGTCAAATTCCTCTTCTACATAGATTTGACCTAAAAAACCAGTATGTGTTTGCTCTTTTGGAGATCATGTTTTATTGTGCAATATTGTTTGATTAATCTTTGTAATGCAAGTAGACATCAGTTATTTGCACAGATCCAAATCATTTGAAGAATTCTTCTTTCAAATATGCCGTACCACCTGATTTAGAGCTTACACCTTTACTTGTTCATTAGTTTATCTGTTCTGTTTTAATGACATTATGCTTGGTCTATTTTCTTGGTTTTTCCATAATGCCCCTGAATCACTTAACTTTTCACTGATCATTAAGGCATAAATTTCAAATGAATTTATTTGCAGGTCCATGCTGAAATTACTTGATGTTCTGATCCAGCTTGATCATCTTAAAAATGCAAAAGCTAGTATACCTAATGACTTCTCTTGGTACAAAAGGTAAATATGTGTGTCTTAGTTTGTTTTTCATGAGTGTTTAACTTTTCCATCTCGGCCACTATTGGTTGCACAAAGGCTTAACATGTTATAAATTTGATTACTTAAATAGTAGTACTTTTTTCAGTTTTGGTAGTGTTTGCCAATTAAAAAACAAGGGAAGTATTAAGTTTCCAGGTTTTTTTTTTTTTTTTTTTTTTTTTTTTTTTTTTTTTTTTTTTTAAAAAAAAAAAAAAAAAAAAAAGGGAAGTATTTGAACAAAGTGATCACTTAAACTTAAATCAATGTAACTGATGGTAAAAGTTCTTTCATTTTCACAACAATCTTATTTTTAGTGTGAATTCATGAGCAGGCCTTCCGTAAGTTGATTGCAATAAAAAATTTCTAATTTGCATATTTTGTTGAAACTTTTCTTAGTATTAAACTATATTCAGGGGCAATATCTTCTAAGCTGTTGTATATTCTCGTTCGGTGTATACTGAGTGTGGGCATTCTTTGCTCCAAATTTTTGTTCTGATTTCAATTTGAAAGAGTTCTTGAAAACATAGGATCTGTTGTGCCACCTAAAAAATTGTGTAACCACCAAAAATTAGACGTAACCTCAACACCCCCTCTCCAGATTATCAAAGGTTGTGGAAAAGACAGGACCTTGGGTTTGAACTTTGTACTGCTAGTCTTCCAGAAGGGGCCAAATCTTGGTGTTCTCCTCACGGTGCAAAAGAGAGAAACAATGGCCAAGAAGAAATAGTAAAAGCCAAAGGTCCCACAAACCTTAGATAAATTGTTTGTTTGTTCTGAGTGCTTGCATCAGAGAATAATTTAGTATCTCATGAAGTATCAATCAACAAATTTTATGTTTGTTAATGAAGTAGCCTAAATTTGGAATGAAATTAGCCTGAATACAGCGCAATAAATGCAGAGGATTCATATAGTCCACCAAACTAGTTAGGGATTAAGCTTAGTTGATCAATTGAATGAAGCGGATAAAAGAAATCTGTTACATGGAGTTCCCTTTTTCCCCTCTTTTCTGTACTTCTCCCAGTGCCAGGAATTTCAACGTAACCATCCATTTAATAGAACTTCTTCCTGTTTGAAGTGTTTCATTTGTTTGTTATATCCAATGTGCCAGGACATTCACACAAGTTAGTGTGCAGTGGCAAGATACAGATTCAATGAGGGAGGAGTTGGACGATTTACAGGTATACGTCCACTTCTTGTGTATGTTAGGTTTTTGAATCATGTTAACTTGCACATATCTGTGTGTGCTGAACATGAATTGTTATATACTTGCAGATCTTCTTAAGCACGAGGTGGGCTATTTTGTTAAACTTACATGTTGAGATGTTCCGGGTGAACAAGTATCCATCAAATGAAGGTTCTCTACCCATAGGAGTGGTGAACTGATGTTGCTGCACTAAGTGAATTTTGTTGCACATATATGTATGCTAAGTTGCTCGGACTCTTCACTTTTGGTGCCGCACCTGTGTCGACACAACATGGGTGTGGGTGTGTGTGTGGGATCCGTGTCCGATTTGGTCGACTGGTTTTGAGTACTTTGACCAAAATCGATAGGGAAAGTTTGGACGATTTTAATGATTTTTGTAATCAATACAAAAGCTAAGGTGAAATTGAAGAAAATGGAGTACCTTTTATATAGAAACTTCTATGTCATGCTTTTTTCTTTAATCTCCTTTTAGGGTTCTCTTCAAGTTCTCCACATAATATCTCATAGTTTAGGTTTTACCACTCTATTTTTAGATATTTTGATTATTTTTAGGTGAATCGCCGCACCCGTATCCATACATGGATCCATATCCCCGAATCTTAAAAATTGGATCATGAAGATCTGGCCTCTAGATCCACACCCGTATCTGACACCCGCACCCGAGTCCGAGCAACTTAGTATGTATGTATGACTAGATGCATGTATAATTACTGTTCATGACCCTTAAGATCTGTCATGATAAATCTCATGTTATTGGTGGCTAATCCCAAAGAATAAAGCCCAAATGAAGGAAAAAAACTAAAACCTATTGTAGAAAGGTGGGCCTTTTTAAATGTAGATCCTTTTGCCAATTGATTTACCATTCTTATATCGGATGCTAGACCAGACCCGCTATCTTTTGAAATTAATTCCCTGCACAACATCAGTGCCTCTCCAGCGATTCTCTCAGCTGAGGCTAAATATGATGACCGCTCCGATGCAGATGGTGAGGCCGACCTTGAAATTCTGCTGCGAACCTACTCAGAAGTGTGATTCCAGCACCAGAAAGACCACTAGTTAGTCAACCTAACTCCGACTTCTCCTCTCAGTCAAGTACTCTCTCTTTTCCAATTGAATCAAGTAGGTTCGAACTCACACAATTCAAAACTCATCTGTGATAGTGACTTAGAGGTGGACCAAAATTGTAATGGTAAAGGCATACAAGGCTTTCGGCATCAATATGTCTTGGTTCAACCATGAATTTCTGTACACTATCCACCGTATGGAGAAAATGTGGCGGCTGCAACTATGACAAAAGAATCAGCATGAAAACAAACAAAGAGAAAGAGATCAAATAAGGATATAGAGTTGGAGTAATTGAAATTCTTAGTCAATTATGATGGGGTGAAAACTCTGAAAGAGGGGTTGATAGCACTGAAAGGGTAGGTTTCATAAATCTCATTATAAATGAAGCTTTATATATACTCAATTGGAATGTGCAGGGTTAAATGAAAGCAATAAAAGCGAAACTCCGAAATCTTTAATCCGCAAGTTGAAAGCTGATATAGTATGTCTGAAATCTTTAATCCGCAAGTGGAAAGCTGATATAGTATGCCTTCAAGAAACCAAAATTGAGGAATGGACATCTAGCTCGCAAGTGGAAGATACTGTATGCCTTCCAGATACCAAAATTGAGGAATGGACATCTAGCTACATCTAGCTTACAACAGGTATTTGGAACTAGATGGATTGGCTGGGCTGAACTATAATCTAGTGGCAGTAGTGGTGGGGAGATAATACAATGGGACAAGAGAAGTTGGAGCTGTGTAGGAGTGCAATGGGGGCAATTTATTATATGCTGGAAAGTGTCCATGTCCTCCAGGAGGATTTTAGGTGGTGTTTCACGGGGTTATGGCCTTCACACAAATCCTGGAAAAAGAGAAACTTTGGGATGAGCTTGCCGTAGTCAGAGGACTATGGAATGATCAATGGATGCTTGGGGGCGGGGGTGGTGGTGGTGGTGCTAATTTTAATTTTTGCAGATATGAGAGCGCGTGGATAAACTGCACCAGAAGATCGAAGGCAATAGAGACTTCTCAGAAACAATTGAAGATCTGTGCCTTATAGACTTGCCTTTACAAGGTGCAATCTTTACCTTGTCTAAGGGTGAAGACACTTCCAGTTTCAAACATAAACAGGTTCCCTATAGCTAATGAATGGAGCAACACCTTCATGAAGGTTATAAGTTTATAACAATTGTTCTTCCAATGTTCTTTCAGATCATAAGCCCATAAAGCTTAGAACGTGGAGATTGAGAAATAAACCCCTCATACTTCAAAGTTCAAATTTGAGAACATATGGCTACAAGTTCATGGGTTTCTCACAAAGTTAAGGTGTTGGAACTGATGGATAGTCTACCCACCTATACTCTGTCCATATTCCTTATCCCATGCTTGTTTTGAAATTGATAGATAAAGTTAAAAGGAATTCCTTGTCCTAACCTTGGTGGACAGAGTTCCCTGGTACTGGGAGGTGGCAAATGTCTCGTGGAATCTTGGAATTAGTGTTGTGGATGCGTGAAACCAATAAATTAAGTATTTAATTATTGTTCTAGAAGAGGATGTATGTTTCATTGCTTCATAAGGATTAGGTTTAGCTATAGTTATTAGTTTGTAATTGGATTTAGGTTTCCTACTAGCTATAGTTATTAGTTTGGAATAGGACTTGAGTTTCCTACTTCATAAGGATTAAACTGCCTATTGCTGTAATTTGACTCCTATTTAAAGAAATTTCTGAGAAATAAATTGATAAGTCATATTTCAGCAAAAAGCAAGAGATTAGAGTTCTCTCTTCCATTGGATTTTGAGGTTTCAGTCTCCCTTCAACGAGCTGAATTTATATACGAAAATAGGCTGATCTAGAAATTCGAACAAAGGCAAGGAAAGTTGAAGTCAATTGATTTAGACTTTCCTGTTCATCGTCCTGTGACTTGATCCTTCTCTAAAAATCCTAACAATTTGGTATAGAGCCTGACACAATGAGCGACGAGATCAATTCTAGGTTTCAGGAAGAACGTGTAATTACAGAACACTAATAGATTCTAAACTCGCAGCCATGGAATGACGACGGCAAAAAAATTGTTCGAGTCTTTCAAGAACAATTTTCTAGTTTGGGAATTGGCTCCACAAAACCAGCAGTCCACGGGATTGAATCCAGTAGTGCCCCGACGACAGGCAGGTCAATAAATCCTGCTAGTAGAGGCAATGTACTACCTTTTGAATTGGCTGATCAGAATCATCAAACTAGTGGTAATTCCCATTCGACAATACCAAGGTATGCAATGATGGATTTTCCTACTTATGATGGCACCAAAAACCTATTAATTTTGGCACATCATTATGAGCAATTCTTTGAAAATCAACATATAGTAGATGTGGAAAAGGTTGGACTTGTTGGGTTTCACTTGTTGGGAGAAGCACAATTATGGTATTATCAGCTTAAACGAGCGAAGGGCCCAACGAGTTGGGAAGACTTTCGGAAACATTGTTTTCCAGCGATTTGGACCTCCTGAGAGTAGCAACGTGGTAGGAGACTTGGTCATGCTTCGACAAACTAGTACAGTTTATCAACGTCACTTTCAAGAAAAGTTGGCTAGGGTTGATGAGCTTATTCCAGCACACTTGCACACAATAATATTCATGGCTGGGTTGGATGATTCAATCAAATTGGACGTGTAGTTGCTCAAACCACCTGACTAATTGATGTCTATGAGTGTAGCCAGGGCTTTAGAACAAAAGCAACAGCTACAAAAAGTAAGTAATGTTCATGAGTGGGCATGGTAGCAGCCTTAGACAAGTCTTGGCAACACAACAAACTCGACAAAATCTGTTGCTAGTTTAGTCAATTCAATTACCTTGGCAAATGCCCAATCTAGTGACCAAATCTCATTTTGTCAAGCGATTAACTCACACATAAATGGCAGAGAAGAGCTAAGGGATCATGCTATAATTGTGACACACAATATTCAGCCAACCTACCAGTGCAAATGACTTTTCTATTTGGAATTGGATGATTTAGCTGACAACACTATTCTAAAAGTTCTAGATGATTGCCGTGAACTTCGAGCTTGAGGACAAGCTCTTTCAACCTGAGGAGGGTAATGTTGCGGATGCGTGAAGCCAATAAATTAAGTATTTAATTATATATTTAGTAGTTTTCTTTATTATTCTAGAAGAGGATTTATGTTTCATAGCTTCATAAAGATTAGGTTTAGCTATAGTTATTAGTTTGGAATAGGATTTAGGTTTCCTACTAGCTATAGTTATTAGTTTGGAATTGGATTTAAGTTTCCTACTTTCATAAGGATTAAACTTCCTATTGCTGTATTAGACTCCAATTTAAAGGGTTCCCGGGGAATAAATCGGTAAGTCATATTTCAGCAATAAGCCAGAGATCAGAGTTCTCTCTTCCATTGAATTCTAAGGTTTCAGTCTCCCTTCAACAAGCTGAATTTGCATACAAAAAAAAGGCTGATCTAGGAATTTTTCGAACAAAGGCAAGGCAAAGTTGAAGTTAATTGATTTAGATTTTCTGTTTATTGTCTAGTGACTCGATCCTTCTCAAAAAATCCTAAGAATTAGTAAGGTGCGCACAAGATGGCACGGAAACCATAGTTATCAAAAAAGTTAAAAGGAATTTTCGGGAAGGGAGCAATAAAAGTCACAAATTTCATTTGGTAAAATGGAACACACTAACACAACCAAAGTCCTAAAGTGGCCTGGGAAGCAAAGACCTCATGATCCACAATGAAAGTATGCTTATGAAATGGCTATGGAGGCACTCACAGGAGGATCAAACCCTTTGGAAGAAGGTGCTGATGGCAAAACATGGAGGGTTAGAGTTCAGTTCTTATTGAGCTGATTAGTCTCCAGCCCCTTGTATTCTTTTGGTGCACCCATAGAGTTCCTTGTTGTATAGAAGATTGGGTGGAGTTTATAGAGAATCTTATCTTTTGGTATGCCTCTTTTATAGTGTGGCCATGTTTATGGATGAAAAATACATTTACTTGATTTAAAAAAATTCTAAGAGAGAGCACCTGATACTATCAAAAAGTAGGATCAATAACCAGTTCTTGATGTAGCCAATTTGGTATTTCCTGCTAGATTGGTTTTACCATTGGGATTGAATAGATCCGTTTGAGAGTGTCTTATTTTAGAAAGATAATCAACATTCCGACCTTGATATCACTGGTTAGTTCTTTTAGCCGTGCATTCTGAGTGTATGAAGTACCTTTTTATACTAGGCCACTTTAATTGAGTAAAGCGCAAATGATGGAAAAATGACACTTTTGATGAAGCCAGCAAATGTCCATTACTTATAGGATGTCTGTTGTCTGACCACTAATTTCTGCTCTGCAGTTTTTTTGGGTCGAAATGTCATTTACTTTGGTGGTAATTTTTTGTCATGTATGTGAAATTGGTATGCTCATTTTCTGTGCACTACTTTTCCCTGAGCTCCTTGACTGTTTATAGTGTTGAAGACATTCTTCAAGTTCTCATTGTCTTCATAGTTGAATCGTTGGAGTTGAATTTTGCACTTCTATTCCCGGAGAGGCACACACTTCTTCGTGTTTTGCCTGTTCTTGTTGTCTTAGCAGCATCATCAGAGAAAGATAGTGAATCGTTGTACAAAAGGGTGAAAATCAACAGACTTATCAACATATTTAAGGTATGTTCATTATTCTTGTGCAAATTTTGAACTGAACCTTTGGGTACTGTAATTTTTTTTTTTTCATGTTCTGTTTCTTATTATGATATAAACTTTGGTACTGCATACTGTCAAGAGCTGGAAAATGTCCTTTATTATCTTTCTCTTCATGCAGAATGATCCTGTGGTACCTGCTTTCCCAGATCTTCACCTGTCTCCTGCTGCGATTTTAAAAGAGTTATCGACATACTTCCCGAAGTTTTCTGCACAAACTCGGCTTCTTACTCTTCCAGCACCTCATGAGCTGCCACTGCGTGAGGCACAAGAATATCCTTTCTCTGTTTCTGACCTTTAATCTTCCTTTGTTGCTTTTGCTGCTGTTCAATTTTGGGTTCATGTGAGTCAGATTTGGTTTTCCAAAATTTACTTCTTATTGCTGCCGATAACTTGTAAACAGATTCTCTTGGAACAGAATAGGACTTTAGCACCTGTGCTTTTGTTTCTGTATTCAATTGCATCATATCAACTGAAAATCTATTGTTTTTTGTAGGAAATAGTTAAAGAAAGCTTACAATGTCTGGTTCCTTCTTTTTATTTCAACTTTTCTGTCTCTTCTTCACCAACTTTCCCAAATTATTACTTTTCCCTATGAATATTGTCATTTTGAAGTTCCACAGCCAAGGAGAATATTATCCTAATTTAAGTGGTTTCACATTGTACTCATTTTTTGAAGCTCCCCGCTCCTTTCTCTCTCTCTCTCTTTTAATAGGAGTAGTTTGAAATCATCAAACTTATTTGGCTTTCAATTGAGATATTATCTCTGTTTTTAGTACTAAAATACAGTAAACCGTATTTAATATGTTTTTATTACAGAAGCAAGTATTAATATTTATTTTGTGAAATATTAGGCAGTTCACATTCAGTTTTGTTCCGAGTTTAAATGCTTTAGTTCTTTGAAATGTACATGTTATGTATAGGAGTTCAATTTGTAGTTTATCTTATAAACTATATCTAAATACTCTTCTTTTGTTTCTGTCTGTTTTATCTTATAAACTACTACTATCCACTAGAACATTTCCAAGGGATTACTCTTAAGTAATTTCTTAACGCCATTTACTTATCAGAGGCAATATTTGATTGTCAGCCATATTGGGGCGATCCGTGCTGAGCATGATGACTTCACTGTTCGTTTTGCTTCAGCCATGAGTCAGGTGACTCTCTCTCTCTCTATCAATTTTTTAGTTAGTTCTTTTATGTTTCTGGAGTACCAAAAAGATTTATATGTATTGATGATAGCATGAACTTTCTTGATAGTTACATGTAAATTGTTTTGAAGTCAGGTGATAAGCTCTTAGGATACCTGCTTTTCTTTTTTGGTTAATTGAATTTTCTTACTTGTCAAAAATTATATATTATATTTGACGCTCTGAGAAAATGGATATCTTTTTCATCTTTTACACCGTGTGGGCACTTCGTTGTTTTTGGTTACACCCAAAAGCTTATTATGGTCACTGCGAGATTCTTGTAATTAGCATGTCAAAATGTAATTATCATTTGTTTTAACTATTTAGAGTTAGAAATTAAAACTATTATCCATTTAATTTATTTGTCTAGTTTTGACTTAGCACGGAGTTTAAAAAAGTGAAGACTTTTGAATGTATGATCCTAAACTAAAGATATGTAGACTGTACCAACAACAACAACAACATATCCAGTGGAATCCCACAAGTCGGGTCTGGGCGGGTAGAATGTACGCAGACCTTACACTACCTCATAGAAGTAGAGAGGCTGTTTCCAAAATGTCCTTTTAATCTTGTGATTTAAAACATTACATATTCAAAGTTAGAGTTAAAAAGTTGCCAAAAAAAGGAATAAGATATTCTTTTGAATGAGACTAAAAAGGAAAAAAGACTAACAAATTGAAACGGCGTGAGTAACTAAGAAGAGCTCGAATATCATGATAATTATACATCACATATCTGACTTCTGTTGCTACAAAATGGATTCTCAATTAAAATCTCAAAAGAAAAAAAAATGTAATGGAGAAATTCTAAAAAAAAGGGAGAAATTCTCTGTCCTACTTTCTTAAAAAAAGGGAAAATTTCTAAGAAAAAGCTCCCGGGCACAATTACCAATGTGCTTTCTCTGTCCTACTTTCTAGGACTGCAGAAGCCCACTTTTCCGGCAGCCCCCACCGGAATTAAACCCCTTTCTTCAAGCCAACAGTATTCACCCACTGTGATTATTGCATACACCTTAGATTGTAGGATGGAGGAGAACATTCACTTCAACGCAGGCTTCAAATCATTTGATATAACCAGATTCACCGGAAAGTCTGAATGGTACGAATGGGTTGAAAGGAGTCGGAAGATGATGCGAAGATCAGTTATGAGCAAATAGTCTATCGAATGGATCTGCACCTGTCTGAAAGAGGCCTCAAAGGAACAGAAGGAGGAGATTAGGAGGTGGAAATTCTCAGAGCAAGGGGCAAAGTATTTCTGTAGTAGGGAACAGAATGGATATGGGAAATTTATAAGCATAATAGCTCTAAACAGTGGAGGAAGTTCAGGTTTAATCATTCCTGAGCTCGCATTGAATGCAGGGTGGATGGATATTGCATTTAAGATTGAAAGGTTTATTAAATGCTAGAAAAAGGAGGAAAACACATCTATCTATAGGGTGATGGAGGATGACTACCCTTATGTAGAGGCTGTGCAAGAACGTAGATGGGGAAGTAGAAATTTAAAAAGGGCTGAGATTAATAGCAGAAAAGGAGGCATCCAGATAACCAAGTCAGTGAATATCTAAGAGGAAGACCTACTCAACAGATGCCTGATAGGATATTGCAGTGAAGATCTGAAGGAAAACCCAACTCTTCCGGATATCAGAAAGTGTGTTTCGGCAAACTGGAAAAAGGTGTTTGGAGTTAACATTTATGAATTGAACAACAAGACATTCCTATTTGAGTTCCCCAACAGATACATGTTGGAACAAACCATACAAGGTCAATGGAGGTGGAGGAACAACAGATTCAGCTTGATTGGTGGAGCCCAACAACAGGATGCATCTCCAACTCTGTCTCTGTGAGAGAAACATGGATCAGAGCAGTAGGGATCCCTTTGCATCTGTGGTCCAAGATCATTAAAGAAATAAGGTACTTATTTGGAGGATGGAGTGCTGCAGAAGAAGAAATGAAGCTTAAAAACCACATGACATGGGCGAAAATCTTGGTGAAGAATGATGGAAGCCATCTGCCGAAGGAGGTGTCTATTTCCTACAATGGGATGAAATATTACTTCCCAATTTGGGTGGAGAGTAAATCAAGTTTTGAAGTATTGCTGGAAAAATGGTAGGTCAACCGTCGGAGAAGAGGACGAAGCTCTTTACCCAGTTAATGGCTTTACCCAGCAGACATGAGCTGCGAGCAACTGCAATACAGTACGAAAACCCCCTTTTAGGGATTTTGGTACAACTCACCACGTGGGCCCTCTGCTGACAGCTCGAATATCTAGTGGAAGTAGGTCATGGGAGCAGCATGAGTATATTTTAAATGAGGAATTGGACTGGGGCCTTTTTCAAAAGCCCCAAAACCATCAGATGGTTAAAGGACCCAGTGGCCCAGACTATGCAGTTCAAGTCATTTTTAATGACTTACAAGGAAAAGAGATTGACCAATCAGAAACCCAGGAAGAACAAGCCCTTGCCGGTGACATCATAGCTATGCACACAATTAAAACAGTCGCACCTGAGAGGAGTACGTATACAAAGGTTGTCAAGATGATATCAGAAGATGTTAATAGGGGAACTGCGGTGGCTACAGGAAAGGAAATTCACCATTATATTGATAACATTGATAGGAATGGTGACTGCAGAAGCACAGAAACAGAGGAGAAAGGGCTAGTACTGAAAAATTCAAATAGAGAAATTGTTAATTGGGAAGTGGAGGAAGTCGAGCTAATTTGCAGCAACAACAAAATTCCTGTTGGGTGCAACAGAATTTGATCAAATTGGGGAAGATATTTGGAATTGATCTCCATGGACATGAAGAGGAGGCCATAGAATTACTTCTTAAGATAGGTAGTTGCAGACAAGCAAGTAGAATGAGCAGGTACTGAAGTTAAAAAGAAAAAAAAATCAAAGGTGCACAAGAGCTTAATAGTCTTTGTCTCATTTGATGTAAAGTTCAAAAGCTCGAGGAGTATAAACAAGGAGAGAAACACCACTCTAGTTGCAAGATGAAGTTTAAACTAGTGTCATGGAGTGTTAGGGGGTTGAATAACAGGGAGAAAAGGACTGTCAAAAGTTTAATTTCCGAATGGAGGGCAGACATCATTTGTCTCCGAGAAACGAAACTTGAGGGGAATATCACAGAAGCAACAAATCAGATTTAGGGAGGTAGATGGATCAAACATGCATGCCTCGAAGCCAGTGGAACAAGAGGCGGAATCATTTTGATGTGGGATGAGAGAGCATGGAAGGGGGAGGTCTTGGAAATAGGAACCTATTCCATTACTTGCAGATTTGAGCCCCAAACCCAGAACTTCAATCTTCACATAACTGGAGTGTATGCTCCAATGATTTCAAGGAGAGGATACTAGTATGGGAAGAATTGGGTTTAGTAAGGGGATTTTTTGAAGGGCCTTGGGCACTATGTGGAGATTTCAATGTCTCTAGGTATATATTGGAGAAGAAAAATTGCAACAGTAGAACAAGGGGCATGAAGGAGTTTTCTGATTTCATAGAAGACATGGAATGGGTGAATTTACAACTAGAAGATGCTGCATATACTTGGTTTAAAGGAGATCCGCATGTAGTGGCCTCTAGGATTGATAGAATCTTGTTCTCAAAAGAATGGGATGACAACTTCAAGAATCTGAAACAGATCCGCTTGCTAAGGTTGAGTTCAGATTATATTCCACTAGCCTTGGTGGTGGAAGCTGGGAGAGAAAAAAGTTATTTCAAGTTTGAAATTGGTGGCTACAATGAGAAGATTTTGTGGATAGAGTTAAAGATTGGCGGTCCTCATTCAGGTACTCAGGGAAACCGGATTATGTGTTGGCATGCAAACTTAAATCTTTGAAGCACAAACTCAAAGAATGGAGAAACAAGGAGAGTGGAAACCATGGACTACAACGAAGAAATTGCTAGAACAGTTAGCAGAAATGGACATAGAATAGGAAAACAGAGTGCTTACAGAAGAAAAAATAACAAAAAAAGCTGCAATCCTATTAGAATATGAGGCACTGATTAAGGAGGAAATCGCATGAAGACAGAGATCAAGAATACTATGGCTTAAGGCAGGAGACAAGAATACCAAGGTCTTCCACAAAATGGCAATTTTTTTTTGAACTTAAAAAAATTGCCATTTTGTGAAAGAACTTGATATTCTCCTTCCACAAAATGGCAAATTCTCACAAAAGGTACAACATTGATCAATTAATAATGCAAGGGGAAGTTACTCAAGAGCCAGCTGAAATTGAAGGAAAAATAATTACTTGCTACAAGAAGCTGTACACAGAACCCATCCAATGGAGACCTACTCATCAGTTGGCATGCTGCTCAGTCATTACTGAAGAGGAGAAAATGGCCCTTCAAGGCAGATTTGAGGAAATGAAGTACTAACATGTCTAAAGCTATGTGCAGTTGGTAAGGCCCCTGGACCAGATGGTTTTACAATGGGCTTTTTCATCAAGTGTTGGGAGATAGTGAAGCAGGATGTAATGGATACTTTCCAGAACTTCTATGATCAAGAAGTTTCTGAGAAGAGCTCTAATGCTACCTTCATTGCACTTGTACCCAAAATGAAAGGAGCAAAGGGATTATAGACCAATCAGTCTTATTGGTAGTATTTATAAAATACTATCTAAAGTACTTGTAAAGAGATTGAGGGGTGTGGTAGGCAAATTGGTGGATTCTCAACAGATGGCTTTTACAAAAGGGTGACAAATCATGGACGCAGTTTTGATTGCTAACGAAGCAGTTGACTCTAGGATTAGACAGAAAGAAACCTGGCATTCTTTGCAAGTTAGACATAGAAAAGGCATATGAGTGGCTGAATTGGATCATGTTTTGCATCTCAACAGTGAACTTTTCTGTTCTAATCAATGGGTCCCCTGCAGGTCATTTAGGTCTCAAAGAGGGCTCTGGCAAGGTGACCCACTATCACCTTTTCTGTTCTTAATAGCTATGGAGGGGCAAAACATTATGATTAAGACAACTAACACAAGAGGATGGTTGAAAGGCGTTGATGTGTCCAGAGCTGGAACAGAAAGTTTGGAAGTAACACACCTTCAATATGCTGATGATTCTCTCATCTCCTGTGGAGCTGAGGAAGATCAGTTGAAATATTTAGGAGCGATACTGGTCTTATTTGAAGGGGTATCGGGCTTGCACGTTAATTGGAGGATAAACTTCATGTATCCCATTAATGAAGTCAAGAATATGAATTGTATAGCCTCAATACTTGGTGGTGAAGTAGGCTCCTTGCCAACAACTTAGTTTGGCATGCCTTTGGTAACAAAATTCAAGTCTACAGAAATCTGGAATGGTGTGATAGAGAAGTGTGAGGAAAAATTAGCTAGATGGAAAACATAGTACCTATCTCTGGGAGGGAAGTTGATCCTCATCAACTTAGTCCTTGATGCTCTGCCAACATGCGTGATGTCAATGTTTTCCTATTCCAGCAGGGGTCAGCAAAAGTTTGGATAGGATGAGAAGGAAATACTTGTGGCAAGGTAACAACGAGAAGAATATATTTCGCCTGGTTAAATGGAAATCTCTGGCAACTAGGAAAAAATGGGGAATTGGGAATAATAAATATGAATTTTCAAAGTAAAGCACTCAGAATGAAGTGGTTGTGGAAGTACTCCTTGAAGATCAGTTACTGTGGAAAAGAGTGGTAGGTGCCAAATATGAGGGTGAAGATAGCTGGATAACCAAGAAAGTGACTTCATCTTATGGGGTCAGCTTATGGAGATCCATAAGAGATTTATGGCAGGAAGTCAAGCTCAACTACAAGGTGAAAGTGGGGAATGGGAACAATACCAAATTTTGGAAAAACAAATGGCATGAGGGAGGTAATCTGGGACTTCTTTTTCCAGACATATATAGCCTAGGTCTCTCACAATGATGGACCATTGCAAAGATTTGGACAACACAGGGCTGGAATTTCCATTTCAGGATGCAACTCAATGATTGGGAAGTAATGAGGGTGGCAAAGTTTCTCAACACTGTTGGAAGTTTTAATGGACTCCAGGCTGAAGAGGATCTGTTATGGTGGAAAGGAAGCGGCAAAGGTATCTTTAAAGTAGGGGCAGCTTACCGGTTTATGGAGCAACCAAGTCAACAGATTCCTACCTGTCCATGGAGACAAATTTGGAAATGTAGAATTTCCTATGAAGTCTCATGTTTATATGGCTGCTAGCTAAGGAAGCAACTTTGACACTGGATAATGTTATGAAAAGGAGGATAACCTTATGTTCTAGGTGTTTTCTATGTGAGGAAACATCAGAAACTGTTAACCATCTTTTTCTACAGTGCAAATTTACTTAACAGTTATGGAGGATATTCTTGAGTCTCAAAGGCATATCCTGGACTATGCCTTGGAGAATTACTGGAGCTCTAAAAAGCTGGGAGGAGGCAGGTGTGCTAGCTAAAGACAACACTAGATGGATAATTATCCCTGCTTCCATATGGTGGGCAACCTGGAAAGAGAGGAATTCTAGGTGTTTTGAGAGCACAGCGAATAGCGTGCAGAATGTTAAACTAAACTGCATTTTGTTATTATGTTTTTGGTGTAATAAAGTATACTCAAATGAAACTGTCTCTATAATTGATGTTTTAGACTCAATATAGATTTAGAATAGTGGAGTTTGGAGTTCATCTGTATGTTAGGTTTAGTACTACCGATGTACTATCGTAATCATCATCAATCATCAACATACCCCAGTGCCTCAAAAGGCTCCCGCTCATTGCAGGGTGAGGGGGAGTCGGATGTACGCAGCCTAACCCCTATGTTTAAAAACATAAAGCGGCTGTTTCCAGATGACCCATGAGGAGCGTCAAAAGTTGCATTGACTAACTGCTACTTCACAAATGAAAGAAGCGCAGACAGCTTAAAGAGCCATTTTGCTTTATTCCATCATACTCCAAAGCCAAAAAATAGTCAATCTTTGGCTCCATCCGATATTCATATTTTAATTGTTCATAAGAATATGTATTTTCTCACCTACCTAAGTCTATGTGTCTCATCTTGCATGCAAGTAAGGGTAAGTTCTTTATTTCTCATAAGCATTATATCATGTTCTATGGCTAAAGTAAAATGTTTAAATAATCACCTGTATGCATGTTCATCCATGCATTAATTACATTTCTATTATCAGGGTTTTGTATGTATTATTTATTTTCCTTCATTTTGATTGTTGTTTGGTGGTGGTCAACACCAAATCCTGCCTACTATCATGATCCTAACCAAGCTAGTGAAGAATAGGAAAAGGGAAGTAAATTACAGGATTCAATTGATGTATTCTCGTCTAATCAACCAAACCTGACTAAGTTCTAAAGTTGCCTTTTTGTGTTTAAATTATATTAGCTTGATTATGACATACTCATGCCCTTGTAAATGTGTGATTTTAACATGAGACTTAGCATGAACCATCTTATCATTGTTTCCATGTCATGTATTATAAACCTACATACCAACACATTCAAAGTACTGACACATACTTTACGCCCACATCATTTAACCATGTAGGGATGGACGCTCCTCAATATCCTCCATGTGGATAGCTTTTGATCATTGAAGACAAAAGTTGGTGAGTCCTCTAATTTGGGGATGACATCCTATTTTTCTTTCTATCTTGATGTATAAGGCATTTTAATTTTCAGTTTTATAATTTTCTCTTTCACTATGCTTGTATTTGAGGGTGACCTTGAACATGCTCTAAACTTGTGCTATGGTTGGACATATGCTATGGTTGTATCTATTTCTTTAAATTTATTATGCTTTAAACTTGTGGCCCTTAGCCCCGTTTACCTTTAGTTTTCTATCTTATCTTTATTTCATTGCCTATTAATGCTTAAGATATTTCAGATGGCTTGGGTGAAGTGCCTTTGGGTATCTCATTCACCGTGTGATGACTAGGCCCCAAGTTCGGGGCGTTACACTACCAAAATGTACCGTGATTTGCGAAAAGTTTACTGGTGGAGTGGGATGAAGAGAAACATTGCAAATTCTGTTTCTAAGTGCCGATACTGGTAACAAGTAAGGTTGAGCATCAAAGGCAATGTGGAGTAGCCAAAAATTTTAAAATTTCAGAATGGAAGTGGGAGATAATCAATATGGATTTTGTCATAGGCTTACCAAGGTCTCACAGACACATGATTCAATCTAGGTGATTGTTGATAAGATGGTTTAATTAGCCCAATTCTTGGCAGTAAAGATTACTAATACGTAGAGGACTATGACCGATTGTATATTCGAGAGATTGTCAGATTGCATGGAGTTCCTTTGTCCATTATATTAGACAAAGGAGCTCAATTCACTACTCAATTCTAGAAGTCTTTTAAAAAAAGCCTAGGTTCAAAAGTGAACCATATCACTGCCTTCCACCCTCAGACTAATAGCCAGGCAGAGTGAATGATACAGACCTTGGAGGATATGTTGAGGGCCTGCATCATTGGCTTCAAAGGTAATTGGGATTAACACTTGCCTCTGATTGAGTTTTCTTACAACAACAACTTTCATTCGAACATCCAAATGGCTCCTTATGAGGCCCTCTATGGGAGGAGATATAGATCACTGATTGGATGTTTTGAGGTAGGTAAAGGAGGTATGATTGGGCTAGACTTGGTACACAGGCTATGGAGAAGGTAAAGGTCATCCAGAGAGGCTGAAAACTGCGCAGAATGACCAGAAGTCCTACATTGATGTTAGGAGAAGGGACCTAGAGTTCAAAGTGAACAATTGGGTATACTTGATAGTGTCACCCATAAAGGGTGTAATGAGATTTGGGAAGATGGGAAAGTTGAGTACTCAATATGTTGGTCCCTACCAAATTGTGAAGAGAGTGAAAAATGTAGCTTATGAGTTAGAGCTACCACAAGAGCTAACAACCATCCATTCAGTCTTTCACATTTCTATGCTTAAGAAGTGGTTGGGAGATCCATCCTTTGTTGTGCCTATTAAAAGCATTGTAATGAAGGAAAGTTTAAGTTATGAAGAGACACTAGTCCAAATCCTTGAAAGTCAAGTTTGCAAGTTGAGAACTAAAGAGATTGCACCTATAAATGTGTAGTGGTGAAGTCAATCAATTGAAGAGGCGACATCCGAAGCTGAAGAGGATATGAACGCTAGTTACCCTTACCTATTCGTGCCTCGTAATGGTGAAATTACTCGTACTGATTCATTTCTATTCTCTAAATTACTTTCCCATTATTGAGTTGAGTTCTTATCTCTGAGTTGATGCTCCTATTAAGTCTATGAGTATTTGAGTATACATATCTTTAATTGTATTTGTGCCTAGTGATGACGTTAGAAATAATCTTTCAGCTCTGAATCCTAAGTTGAAGTTGATTTTGAGTATCCGAGTATTTGAGTTCTTGATGATGTTCCTACTTGATAGGTCTTCTAGTTGCTCTTCATTCGAGGAGGAATGATCCCAAGGGAAAAAAAATGTAACACGCCTTCGAATTTATCCTACTAGTCTAAGTAAATGTCAGATAAATCGAGATAAAATGATATTGAAAGGTCACTGGAAAAAACCACGAAGGCCATCTATGGCTCGTGGAGTGACCTACGACTCATAGAGAGGCCTCATAGGTGCCCATGTGACTTAGTGAAATCTTTCTAAGTCTAAGGCCCATGTATGAGGTAGTTTACAGGATGTACACCATTTCACGACCCATAAATCATATTTTGTAGCTTGACGACTCAAAAATCAACTTTTGAGGATATTAAATGATGGGTTATTAGATGGCCCATCATCCTAGCTACGGTCTATATGACCTTTTTCGTAGGTTGAAGTCCTAGAAAGCAACATTTCTGAACCTCGACCATGAGGTATTAGACTTCTCATAACTTGACCTACGACCTATAAAAAAGGGGTTTAAAAAACCTATTTACAACTTCTAGCAACCATAACTTTAGACAACCTCACCTACGAGAGACCACTTACGGCTCATAAGTAGAACCACGACCTATAGACGAGGTTCTATGGTTCCTATCAGCAGTTTAAGAGGGGCATTCCTGACTTTTCCTATCTTCATTTAATTAAAACCTATGGTGTTTTGAACTCAAGTTAGGTCCCACATCATTATCCTAGGTGTATTATCCCTCATTACATACTTAGAAACTTAGAGAGCATTGAAGAATGGACAAAAGCGAGGGTTGAGTCCAAGCTTGAGGATCGTCAAGAAGTTGAGTGTTCTTCGCAATTCCAGGTATGTAAGGCTAACTGGAAGATGGATTATATTCTTCCATGTGCCCCATAACTTGAATTGATGGAGTTGTGAATGAATTGATTCTTCAATGAATATTTCTTGAAGGTTTTCCTTAAATCTTCTTATTTGCCTATATAATCTTGCATGAATTATAGTCTTTATGAATTAAATACTTGAAATAGATGATTTTACTTTTCTACATGAACCCTAGAATGAATTCTTTTTATTTTTACATGATGCACTTAAATGGGTATGTATGAGTACAACTTGAGCATAAAGAGTCTATAGAAATCCTAAATGCTTTAACTTTACCTTTGTTTCTAGAACACTACAAGTTGGAAGGATGCATAATGGGAAGTATTTATAAGTCATGAGCTAAGCCTAAAAGAATGTTCCTAACCAAAGAGTTGATAGTTGATATGATGAATTGAGTTGACAAAAGTCCAATGAAACTAGTTGAATGAGTTAACCATAGGGTTGATGTCTTATGAACATGTTAACTCTTGAGAGGAGTATTGAGCAACGAATTAAGCAAGAATAAGTCCAACTCGAACTCAATAACTACGTATGTAGCTAGCATAGAAGATGATTGAATAATAAAATTGAATGTTTTCCTATTGTCCTAAAAAGAGGACATGATATTATTGATTGTGAATCCACTGATAGGATGTCCTTTACCTTGACAAGGTATTGGATAGATGTGGCAACAACATCATTTCATTGTATCATCATCGGTTCATAGGTGATGGTTGTCGGTTAGAGAAACTCTTATATAGGTATTGGTAGTAGTCTGAGTGGATTGGATTAGATGGGATATGAGTGGTCATTGTCTAAACCACATTCTTACTGTAGATTCTTAACTTGCTGATTGAGTTTCCTACTTCCTGAGTTGAGCTATTTTAGTTGATGCTATTCTTCCTTTACATATTTCTTTCTTCCATTTTACATTCTTGTACATTCCATATACTGACGTCCACTTGGACCTGCATCTTTTATGATGCATG
Source organism: Solanum medicagineum (assembly GCA_026153255.1). NCBI lineage: Eukaryota > Viridiplantae > Streptophyta > Magnoliopsida > Solanales > Solanaceae > Solanum > Solanum medicagineum. The sequence goes on along the minus strand of JAPFFP010000008.1, from coordinate 6,933,408 downwards.
GACAGGTACTAGCGGTCATCAACAGGTGGCCCGTTGAGGACCCATTGCATTCAGATGATTGCTGAGTCCTCCCCTGCTTGCGGAGGATATCACGTTTTCTCTTCTAGCTTTGAGTTTAGCCTTTTTATTTTATTTGGAGATAGCTATGGACCTGTCATTGGAAACATTTGGTGAGATGATTTAGAGGCTTCATAGACTAGACTGTCGAGTTGTGATTGGATGTTATTTTTTGCTATGTTTCTTTCACACTCGTCTTACTTAATTAATAGATAGATTGTTTAGGCTTGGCCTTTGATTATCATTTTTTCATTGCTTTTCATTAAGTATTCTTAATCATTGATGTCTTCTGCTATTAGTTTGTGATTGAGCGAATGTGATGAAGTTAAGTGTTCGCATGAAGACTAGTAATGGTCTCTGAGTGCCGGTCATGCCAAGGGTACCCTCCCGAGGTGTGACAGAGTTCTAAAAAGTCAAAATATTACTAAGTGATAGTGGAAGCCACGAGGCCTATCTACAGACCATAGGACTTTTTACGGGCTGTAGAAGCACTTTTGTAAACACTGACAATGATACTGCTTTCAGATTTTTTTTCTAAGTTTTTTAAGGCTACTGAAGATAGGATAGTTTGGGGGGGTGATGTGCTGTCAAAATACAACACTTTTGATGCTAGAAACTTGGAATTGTGTGTGTTCTCAATGGAAAGTTAGTTGGTTTTATGTGTTTTTGTGTTTATATTTGCAAGATTATAGGTTGCCTTGATTTTTGAAAAAGTGCAGAAGGTGCTGATTTTTGTTGTTATATGAAACCCTTTATGGGTTGTAGATCATTCTATAAGTCGGAGGGTGTTTCGTGCATAATTCCAATGAGGAACTCTTTTTTGAAGTTGATTCGACAAACATGCAGATGAGTCACAGAAGGTTTTACGATTCGTGGAAGATGTTTCATGCCCTGAGGATCAGAGATTGGGACTTTCTAAAGTTTCATCAGATGAAACCCCCTTTATGGGTCTCAAACCACTTCACGAGTCATAGAGGGGTATCATAGAGTTAAAGTCTAAATTTTTAGCAGTTGAGTATGAGACTCCGATTACGGGCCGTGGAATGCAATACGACCCCTAAACCTCTTTCATATGGCTTGCTGACTAGTTTTCCTTGTTTGTTTAGGACTTGTATTTTACTTATTATAAATAGGTTTTTAGGTTATTCTTTGAATGTTTTCGGCTAGTACTCAAAGAACTCAATAATTAGAGAGAGAAAATTATGACATCATATTGGAGAGTCATTGAGAACACTTGTGTTTAAATTTTATCTTTAACCTTGTGATTCTTATTGAAGTTGGATTTGCTTGTTCCTAATTTTATTGTGTAAGTGTTGAATTATGTTTTCTCAATCCATAATTGTTGCATCTACACAAAGCACGAGTAGCTAAATCTTGGGTTGTGGGAACAAGGAAGAACTAACAAAGTAAAGTCGGATAATTCATAATTCTTGGAAGGTGTATATGCATGTATTAATTGACTGTCTTCGTTTTGCATGTTTTCTAATGGTGGCCAACAATAGAATCCTCTTAGTGTTACTAACTGGACCAAGGTAGTAATGAATAG
>JAPFFP010000008.1:6892750-6919200 GCA_026153255.1 Solanum medicagineum | reverse complement strand
TCAAATTTCTTTCTTTAGACATTGTGGGGGTGAGGGGTGGGGGGTGGGGGGTGGGGGGTGGGGGAATAGGATTTATTTCAATATTGGTTTCAAGTTCAATATTACTATATGGAGAGCTGGCGAGGAAGTCTGGTTTGACTAGGTAGAGGGAAGCAGAAACATGATGAGAAGAATAACTCAGCAAAAAAGTGATGGAGTGGATTTGTTTTGTAGTAAAAGAAGCTTCAAACGACAACAAGAATCTGATGAGAAGATGGAGAATGAAGGACCAAATGGCAGAGTATTTTAGCACGAGGAAGTTTAATGCTCATGGCAGATTTATGAGTCTTTTGTCTCTAAAAGGAGCAGACAGAGCAATGGTTATACTGCCAGAAGCATTCAATGCTGGTTGGTTAGACATTGCACTCAAGATGGGAAACTTCATTAATTACTCACCACCAAGAACATTTAAAGCTCGTCACAAAATGGTTGATACTAACCTTCCGATTGCCAAAGTCGTTGAGGATAGTAAATGGCAGTCATGTACCACTAAAGTTCCAGAAAGCAAAAGGCAGGAGGCTCCCGCTACTGCTACAATTGAATATGACAGAGGTTTGCTTGGAAGGTGTATCACATGAAACTTTGACAATCTTGGCTCTGAGAAACCTACCTCTCCGAGGAAAATGAGCATTGTCAACCTGGAAGAAAGCTTTTGGGGTAAACATCTACGAGATGATAGGCAATACCTTTCTTTTTGAATTCCCTTATAGGAATATGGCTGAGCAGACCCTTCAAGGATGGTGGACCTAGAAGAAATCTAGAGTTTGGTTGGAATGCTGGAACCCCATAACTGGGTGCATACCGGTGGCACAAAAGAGCAAAACAACATGGATCAAAGCGATTGGCTACCTCTTCACTTATGGTCGCATGAAAATTTCCAATAACTTGGAGACCTTTTTGGTGGTTGGAAATCAACGGAGGAAGGGACTAAATTGACGAATCACCTAAAATGGGCCCGAATTGAAGTAAAAGGGGATGGTCGGAATGTTCCAAGTGAAGGACCTATCTTGAAAGAGGGTATAAATTCTCTATCCCAATTTGGGTCAAAAGAAACCCTAGCTTCGAAAGAGTTTTGGTAGCGATTCCGGCACCTAAAGAGAAAAAACCCAATGGCATAATCAAGAACTTGGCCCAATGGTCATTAGAGCCCTATGAGGTGATAGACTCTGTTGGACAGGTGACTACTTCTGAAGGGAGGGGTCAGGGTCACGTGGGTGAGGTTTTTTACTAAATTTTAAACCCCATGTGGGTAACTTTGAGGAGCCTGGGAGTTATTTAAGAGATACATTGCATCCTCTGGGCCATCTTGGTACTAAAAATTCTAAAATTGTATTGGGCCTGATCCAGCCCAATTTATTTACAACAAAATAGTGGTAGATCCCGTTACATATCACCAGTGGAATTCACGTCGAGCAAGCCTTCTTTGATTCAGTCCGATAACGTATTTGGGACTTTGCTAATTCACGGCAAAGACCCAGCTAGAGAAAGCAATGGCAACATGCAAGTGGTATCTAGAGAAGGAGGGAGCTCCATTAATAAGGGGAAAGGAGGCGAGAAAGTGGAGGGTCCATTCCAGGAACAATAACGATTTTCAATTATTGATCCGTCAATCAATGGAGATCTTTGGGAAACAGAAGATGTTTCTCCACTACAAGCAGAACAGAGTGAAGCAGTTCTTGAAAAGGAGTCGGAAGCATTTGCTTGGGTCAGACAACATTTGCTAAAACTTAGCAAGATGTTCGGAATCAATTTTTTTTTTTTGATTTGCACTGGGTGTCTGAGTCTCTTTGAGCCTCGACTAATCCCAGGGGTGCGCAGGCCCTCGGCTAGGAGTTTCTCGCAAGTGCACCACGGTTAATTCAGGTTTTACCCAGTCCAGTGGCCCTCAGAAATTGTTTGCACCCAGTAGGTTTCGAACTTGAGACCTTGAAACGGAGCAAACCCCAAGGCTCAAGTCAATTGCCACTAGGACAACCCTTTGAGGGTTAATTCAGAATCAATTTTAAAGGCCATGAGAAGGAAACTCTTGAACTACTTATGCAAATCGATGGGAGTAGGCAAGCAAGAAGAATGGAAGCTATTACAGATATCAAGAAAATCAGAACAAAAGGCACGCTAGAGCTGAAAAATCTTGATCACCTTTGATGTAAAATTCAAAAGTGATGGAGGCAGATCAAATGGGAAGGGGAAGATCCAGAATGACTAATGAAGCTTAAACTAGTTGCATGAAACGTGAGGGGACTGAATGATCAGGGGAAGAAAGGAATCATCAAGAGACAACTTCTAGATTAGGAAGCAGATATAGTACGTTTGCCAGAAACAAAATTAGAAGGAAACTGTCAGGATCACATTAAACAAATTGGGGGAGGAAGATGGACAAGGTTTGCTTGTCTAGAAGCCAGTAGGTACCAGAGGAGGAATAATCATGACGTGGGATTGTAGTGTTTGGAAGGGGGAAGTTTTACAAATAGGAGCCTACTCCCTAAACTGCAAAATTGAGGCTGTTTTGCAGGAATTTTCTTGACATATCACTAGTGTACACACACCTAATTGAAAGATAGAAAAGAGACTAGTTTGGGATGAGCTGGGGGCTGTGGGAGGATTGATAGAAGGCCCTTGGGCAATCTGTGGAGATTTCAATGTTTGCAGATTTCAATTCGAAAAAAGGAACTGCAGCAGAAGGACTGTAGCAATGGTGGAGTTCTCCAATTTCATAGAGGATATGGAGTTGGTAGACACACAGTTGGAAGATGGCTCATTCACATGGTTTAAGGTGATAATCAAGAGGCTGCTTCAAGGATAGACATATTCCTTTTCTGTTATGAATGGGACAAAAGTTTTAGTAACATAAAGCAAGTGCCTTTGCGAAGGCTGGTGTCTGATCATGTGCCTATTACACTTCAGTGTGGTTGCTGGGAGATCCCAAAATCTTACTTCAAATTCCATAATTGGTGGTTGACAAAAGAAGGTTTTGTGGACAAAGTTAGTTTCAGGTGGAATTCATTTGAGTTCTCGGGAGTCCTGATTGCATCTTAACTTCCAAACTTAAATCCCTCAAAGGAAAGCTCAAAGACTGGAGTAGGTGTGATCACAGGATCTGAAACTTCAAAAGTCAAGGCTGCTTAATCAAATGGCAGATCTGGACTCAATTCTGGATTCTTGGATCCTTACAGAAGAGGAAGTTGCCAAAAAAGCGAAGTTATACTTGGAACTGGAAGAAGTCCTAAAAGATAAGGAGAGTGTATGGAGACAGAAATCAAGGGCGCTATGGCTCCGGGAGGGGGGGAAGGGGAGGGGGAGGGGGCAAACACGTCTTTTCATCAATTAGCAAATGCCCGTAAGAGATACAACCACATTGACAAACTAGAGGTGCAAAGGGGAGATGATTGTGGAACCAGCAAGAATAAAAGAAGAGATAGTCAAATTCTATAGCAAGCTCTGTCCTGAAGAGGTAGAATGGAGGCCTAATGGTAACATCAGCAATTTCCCCAGAATCACAGAAATTGAAAAAGAAGTCTTGCAGGGAGAATTTGAAGAGCAGGAAGTTTATAATTGTCTTAAGATGTGCGCAGCAAATAGAGCCGTAGGCCCAGATGGTTTTACTATGGGATTTTACATCAAGTGTTGGGAGGTCCTGAAGCATGATATCATGTGAGCTTTCCACAACTTGCATTCCAACGAGATTTTTGAAAAAAGTTTCAGTGCTACCCATATACCTTGATACTTAAGAAGAAAGGGCGAAAGAGCTGAAAAATTTCAGACCAATTAGTCTGGTAGGGATTTTTTACAAATTGGTCTCCAAAATCTTGACAGAAAGGTTGAAAAGGGTAAATTGGTTTTTCCAGTACTAGGTTTTAATACAAAGTTACCTTAATAAAAAACCTAAACATTTTTGGAACTTAACCTCCTAATCATGTAAATTCCTCCCGAACCTTGGGTTCCAGAACACCTCAACTCCTTTTATCCTCCGGATTTGTTGAGCTGTCAACTCCTTCTGGTATAATACTATATAAATGTTGGGGAAATCATCTTCCGGAGTGTTGCCCCCTGAAATTAACTTTGCTCCCATCTCCTATTTTCTTAAAGTTTGTGACCATTTGCATGTAGTTTTTCCAAAGACGTTGTATCTTTTATGAATATTAGTCTATGAAAAGATCTAGTGGTGTTATCTACTTCATTCAACCACCTTACCCTTAAACTTTTTTTTCCTATAAGTTTATTCTTATATGGGCTGTGCAAGTAACTTTTGGGTCATACCCAAGAGAGAGCTTCAAGTATCTTAGGTCCATATCTAAGTAGACGGGGTGATAGACGATGAAGTCGCACACCATTTGGAGCTAGCTGGGTGAAATGGAGGCCTAATAAGAATGTGTTGTCAATGATTAAAGGTAAGTTCTATAGAAGTGGTTAGACCTGCACTATTGTATGAGACAGAGTGTTGTCCAGTCAAGAATCTCCACGTTAGAAGAGGTGATAGAGACGAGGATGCTCAGATGGATGTGAACATACTAGGAGAAATATGATTAAGAGAGAAGTATACATGACAAGGTGGGAGTGGTCTTCGTGGAGGACAAGATGAGGGAAACGAGATTGAGATAGTTTGGAATATGGAGGAAGTATAAGGATATGCGCTAGCGAGGTGGTGTGAGAGGTTGGCAGTTTGGGAGAGGTAGAGGTAGGCTGAAGAAGAATCGGGGGAGGTGATTAGACAGGACATGACACAACTTCAACTTATTGAGGACATAACTTAGATAGGAAGGTACGGAGGTCGAGGATTAGGATAGAGGCTTAGTAAGTTGTCTAGTGTTGTCATACTTCTAGTAGTATAATTTAGGTATCTCTTAGATTCTACTATTGTTTACATTGGTATTTTGTTGTTACATTTATTCTGTAGATTGCTATTTCATTGGTCTTTTTTTCCCCTTACTTTATTGCATTGCTTACATTTCTTTTGACCCGAGGATCTATCGGAAACAATCTTTCTACCCCGCTTAAGGTAGAGGTAGGTATGTATATATCCTACCCTTCCCAGACCCCACTTGTAGGGTTACACTGGGTATGTTGTTGTATATTTATATTTTCAGTGTATCTTGAATAGACTGGATACAATTAATTCCCATGATATTTAGATTATTTAATGGTGTAACCTCTCTTGTTTATTGTTCTTGCTTAGGATCTGAATTCTGCTTACCAGAGCTTTGCTCGATTGTACTGTGGGTTTTTTGGTGTGCCTCACATGTTTTCTCTAGTCAAGCTCTTGGGATCTAGGTCACTTCCTTGGCTTATCCGAGCCCTTTTGGATAATATATCAAACAAGGTGAACAGATTTTTGACAATTTCTAGTCCCTTCTGATGCTGTCCTGCAATATTATTTCAGTATTCATGTCACTGTACCATAACCACTGATTTATCATGATTTTTTCCTTTATTTAATAATCCTCCTGCTGACTTTGAGATCATATAAATGTCAATATTAGTAGATTCATCTGTCTGCAATTTGTGGCATATCATCATTACAAACCTCTGTTTTAAATTCTAAAGCATTCCAATTCTCGTCCAGATTACTACCATTGAACCAATGATTACTGGACTGCAAGAAGCTTTGCCAAAGTCTATAGGATTACTTCCATTTGATGGTGGTATATCAGGTTAGTTTGTTACATTATATAGCAAAGTGTGATATCCAAAGGGATCTTTTTTACATCAAGTAATATGCTATATGAACAAAGGATCAAAAGACATGTATACAAGAAGTGTACACAAAAGCAGAAAACCTTATTAAGTGATATGGTTTTTCTACGAGCAACACCCTGACCTTCTATACCTATGGAACCTCGTGGGCGCCCCAAAAGGAAATAAGGCATAAGAGGCTATTCCTCAAGTGTACAAAATCCTTCTCTATTTATCGAAACTCTCCTATTTCTCTCTCCATATGGTCCTCACAAGTGTTAGGGAATAACATCCCACATCTTGCATTTCTTCAGTCCAGGTGCCTTCTCTCTGTGCAAGACTGTTTGTGTACTATCCTGGAGTTTTGGGTTAACCCATAATCATTGTCCTTCGAACTCGATTATCGGATGAATGAATTGAATATTGGGGGAAGTATTAAAAAACTTAATAGAAATTCTTTCTTTTAGAGAATCATGTTGTGTGGAATTTTTTACTTTTTTTGTATGCATCATATATGTGAGACATTTTCAATCACATCATAAATAATTAAATTTATCCCAAAAATATGATATCATTTTGTAATTTCTGCTTTCCCCCTTGTTAAGTGGTTATTTTAGTTCAAGATCTAAAGGTAATGTGATTGTTTTTTTGGATGCTTAGGCTGCATGAGGCTTGCCAAGGAGCATCTTAGCTGCTGGCATTCAAAGTCTGAACTCAAAGCTGAAGTCCTTTGTGGAATCAAGGAGATTGGTAGCGTATTGTACTGGATGGGACTTCTTGATATTGTATTGGTAATCTTTCTGAGTTTCTCACATTAAACATTACATGGCAAAATGACAGATTACAGTATTGATTGGTGGAAGTACCGACTGCACATGTTAATCTGACACAGTTCAAACAAATATATTAGTAATGCCTTGTCTCTCAACAAATGTGTTGCTCTTTTCTCTCACATACTCCAGCATTGTCCTCTTAGTCCCCTAAAGATCCCATGCACCCCTTTTCCTAATGTTGTGGTCGTCACCAACCAATTGTCAATTTACCTTCTCTTACAATAATGCATTTTCTCTTTCCCCCTCCCCTTACAACATCATAATCCCAAAGGTTCAACAACTTCTTTTGAATTTCTTTTCTTTTTCTCATTAAATCATTTTCTAATTCCTAAAGTTCTTTTCTTCCCTTCTATTTGTATGTTATCATTGATTTAAACCTTAGTCTTTCATTTGTAATATATATGGATAAGGAATGATCTTGTAGAATAGAAACTGGAATAAGAATAATATATACAATCCCACTTAGAATAGGAATAGGAATACAAATAGTATATAGAATCCTACTTGTAAAAGGATTGTAATGTGGTGCGCTAGTTGGAAAAGAAGTCTAATGTAGTGTCTATAAATAGGTTCTCAATATAATAATTTAGATACACAATTCAATAATATTTTTCTCTATTATTTCTCATCTGGTATCAGAGCTTTTACGATCATGAGCTTCCGCTGCCAGCGGGTGGCTATTGCCCATACCATGTGGCCAATTGTTATGTTAACCAAAGAAGGGCTAACAATATATGCATGCATAAAGTACATAGTAAGAGGAAGAAAACTCAAGGCGGCTTTTTGACTGTTTTGTCTCAACCTTGTATTTGTCGGTGTTTGCATAGCACCATGCATCTTTGAGTGACTACTTTCTCATATCTAATTTGTGTAGCCCTGTGCCATCTTTCTGGTCACTACTTTCTCATTTTTGATTTGTTTAACATCGTGTCATCCGTTTGGTAACTATTTTCTCATATCCAATTTGAATAACACCAAATATCTTTCCAGACTACTTTCTCATAACTAATTTGCATAGTTTCGTGCGTCTTTCCGATGACTCCTCAGATGTGACTTCAGTTTTCGTCAATGTTGTGCAAAATCTATCACCACCTCAAGGTCCAGCAACCTCTAGCAATCAAAGCCCGACCAGCATCACTGATTGCAGATCCCTCACGGGTGGCTCTAGGGTTCCAATGATCGCATCGGTGTGTGAGCCTATCTGGCTAGTTTTTCAGTGACTTTCTTGTCGATATCAACTAGTCTCTTCATTTCGAGATGATCCATTTATTTTATACCAAAAATTTCAAGCAATTTTCAGCGACCGTTGCATTGTTTTTGGGAGATTTGAGTTTTCCAACAGTGTTTTCTCTCTGTCTTTTGCCGTCCCAAAAAGGGTATACCAAGATATTTGGGTTGGATTACTGTGATACTTTCTCTCCCATGGCTAAAATAGCATCTATCGCCTTTTTCTATCTATGACTGTTGTTCGTTGTTGTCCATTTAATGATTTTGGACGTTAAAAATGTTTTTCTCCACAATGATCTCGAGGAAGAAGTGTATATAAAGCAACTACCTGATTTTGTTGCTCAGTGGGAGTCTAGCCATGTATGTCAATTGTGCAGGTCACTCTATGGTCTGCAATAGTTTTTGATTTGGGAAGTTCAACACAATAATTGTGGAGTTAGGCATGACTATAGTGAAGCTGATCATTTTGTGTTTTATCGACATTCTACATCAAATCTAGTGTTCCATGAGAGAATTAACCACATTGAGATTGACCATCATTTTGTCAGAGAACAGATATTCTCGGGAGATACTATTACAAAACTCGTGAAGTCGAGTGATCAACTTGCAAATATCTTCACCAAGTCCCTCACTGGTCCTCGTATAAATTACATGTATAACAAGCAGGTATATATGACTTGTTGCACCTGCTTGAGGGAGAGTGTTAAAGTTGGAATTGGAATAACAATAGTATATACAATTCCACTTAGAATAAAAATAGTATGTAGAATCTTACTTGGAAAATGATTGTAATATAGTGTCTTAGTTGAAAAAAGAGTCTAATATAGTGTTATAAATAGGGTTTCAATTTAATAATGTAGATAAACTAGTCAATAATGCTCTTTCCCAATATTTCTTACAAATCTAAACAATAATTGTATTAAAAGAGGAAAAATTTGATGAATATCAGGACAAAAGTTGTCTATCTTCAAAATAAATATGAAAGCTTCTTTTCATTTTAGAATGGTAAATGTATGGTCAATACAGCACCGAGAAAGTGTTGTCATTGCTCTCTCCAAACAATCCACCATGTGCACTTTATTGGTGTACCACTATTTCTTTTGCCTATTGTCTCTCCCTCTGATATTCCAGCACTTCAGTAGATTACCAGTGTCTCTTTGCATGATGAATTTAGTCCCAATATGTTGAGGAATAGCTCCATGTTTGATCAGTGGGCTGATGCAGAAAAGGCAAGTCGCACTCTCAGGTTTATTCTCACATAAGAAGCACTTATAGCACAACTGAGTTTCTCTTCTTTGAAATTTAATCTTTATTTGTAATTATATGGATACAGAATGATAGCTAACCGAAAATTGTATTAAAATGAAAAATTTGATGAATGTCAGGACAAATGTTCTTTGTCATAACAAAAAAACTTACTTTTTTTAAGAAATAGTAAAGTGTTTTAATGATATAGCACCAAGAAAGTGCTGCCAAAAGTATTTATCACCAAAAGTATATTCCTAATGACGTTAATAAGTCTTTCAATTGAATTAATGCTTTAGCATCACTTAAAAAGTACTGTTTATAAAAATAAACAGTAACAGTTCATTTTGATCTTCTGAATGGAGTTTCCTCTTTCTTCAAAGCATGTAGCATTTCCCTCCCTCCAAACAATCCCCCAGATGCATGCTAAAATGGTGTACCACCATTTATTTTGCCTGTTGTCTCTCCCTCTGATATTCCCGTACTTCGGTAGGTCTCCAGTTCCTCTAGCATGACGCATTTACTCCCTCCATTTCGTGTGCTGTGATGATGTTAAAAAAAAAAAGGTGATTTACACTTTCTGGTTCATCTCCACAGTGGAATTTGGATCTCTCTTCTTTGTAAACTCTCCTGGGTTAAGCAAATGGCCATCAGTCGTGAAAAGCACCAGTTTGTAGGGAGCACTTGTTTTCCAGACTTGTTCCAAGGCCAATCATTTGCCCTGCTGGTCACTAGAATTCATAGAACATAAGATGAATTTACTGTGAAAACACCTTTACTGTGAGCTGTCCGAAATAATCGTTCCTGACCTTGTACCAGGCCTTGAAAAGCTTCCAGGACCATTAAAAACTCAGCAAATCTCTCCAACTCCCAGTAATTAAGTGCCGACGGAAGTTAAAATTCCAATCCTCATTCATTCTAACAGATGCCAAATTGGACTCTGGCAACAATCTGAGGGTGTGTTTGGTATGACTGAACATGTTTTCCACGGAAAATGTTTCCTACAAAATAAATGAGTGTTTTTACTTATTTTTTGGTGTTTGGTAAGTAATCAGAAAATATTATCGCAAGAGCATTTATATATCATGCAAGAAAACATGAGGGAAGAGGTGGTGTGGGTGGGAGCAGTGGGTGAGGGGTGGGGTTTGATGGGGTCTTCAAGAGGTGGGAGGGGACAACCAGTGTAAAATGTCACTTACGGTACTCATTTGCCTTGCTCTCATGAAGAAAGTCTTTTGATTTTTAAATGGCCTGTATTCCTAGAGAAAATGTGTAACAAAATATTTTGACCAACCAAACGTTTGAAATTTGGTAAGTTTCCTCCATATCAAACACCCCAAGTGTATAAAGATCTGGAAATTACTCTATGGAAGCAACATGCCCTATCCAATTATTATTCCAAAAAGACTTTCTTCCATCTCCTACTTTAAACCCAATGTTGCACCCAAACGTGTTCCATAACTCTCTAATGTTTCTCCATACACCCACCCGTATGTGATAGTCACTGTCTTAGTAGTACAAAACTCCTCGGATCTATATTTCTCACTGACTTCTTTCCATAAAGTTTGCTCATCTGAAGTGAATTTCCATAATACTCTAATGTCTGTAATCCTGTTGCTCACCTGGATAAGAAATTATTACTTGTCGCAGAGCTTGTGCTTGCGATCTCCTGAAGGCAGAAGTTTCTTCAAGATTTGATCTCGTCCTATGTGTCCTAAAGGAGGTTTCCTGCAAAAAGCAAATGGGATGCCTAAATATCTGTTGCCTATAATTGCCCTATTTCATTTTCTTTGACGTCATGTCCTCCATTTATTTTCTTCTGTGTAATGAAGTATATTGATCTTGGACCATTGAATTACGATGATCTTAAGGTTCCTTTTCAGTTATCAATTATTTTGCATGAACACTAAGTGTATTTATTGTTGTGACGGTGACAATATTCCACAAAGAGGAATTTTTAATATCTATTGTATTATGCATTTAACAGAGAGAAGTTGATACCTGTCATTTTATGCAAACTGCTCCTTGGTTGGGCTTGATTCCTGGTGCTGACGGGCAAATATTGCACTCTCAAGAAGGGGGGGATAGCCCTATGGTCACTCTGTTTAAATCTGCAACTTCTGCAACCGTGTCCAACCCTAACTGCACAAATCCAGCATCATTTCACACTATATTGAGACAAGCAGAAGCTGCTGGTAGGTACCCGTTCAATATCCAGCCTTTTTTTAATCAACTCGTCAATATGATTTCAGACATGTTAAATCACTTGTTATGACTTCTTAAGTCTGATAGAAAGCTTTCATGGTCCAAGTCTCTCTGGCACGTTTCTCATTGGACTATGTCACTATGGTGCATAGTACCATGATGCTTACTGTGTCCTATCCTCTTGAAGAAGAGGAATTTAATTTAATGCACAGGAAAGCTCTAGTATATAAACGTTCGAGAATCAACAACAACAATGACACTCAGTCCCAAACAAGTTGGGGTCATCTCTGTGAATACTAACCGACCATGTTTCTCTATTTTAATATTACGTCCGAGAATATTTGCAACTTTTTAAAAGGCTTATTAGATATTAGGAAGCCAAAAGACAAGGGAAACTTGCTTATTAGATACGAACCCGGAAAGATACTGCAAACAGGCCATACCCTGTCTTTATTGGTATTTTGGTATCATTTCCATTGCCATGTTTCACTAATTAAGCCATTTGCTTTTAAGATTAAAGGAAAAAACTGGATTGGATCTTGTGGCGAATAAGTGTCTCTAAAATATTAAATTCATATTGTCCAGTTGCAAACTCTATAATGGTAAGATATACTCCCTTGTATTGTATCTGTCACTTTCAATTCTTTTTTTTTTTTTTTTTACAGAATTTAATTAGTGCAAATATTTGATGCATTCAAGCTTCACAAGGAGCAGAGGAGTACAAAAGTTTTACAGTACAACTGTTTGACTTGTTATGTGAACTATAAAGTTCAATATAGGAAAGGGGCCAACGGTCTGACAGCTGATGCTTTGTCAAATAAATTTGAATTACAGTGGTAATGCACCAAAATCACTGCTATACAACCTGATTAGGTGAATGCGGTTATTGACAATTATGACAGAGATAAGGAAGGGGGAATAATACTCTTTCAAGGCTATCGTAGTACCATGATGAAATATGGATAGGGAGTAAGGATGAACTAAGGATGCTTAGATGTGGCAGCTAGTTAATGTGGTCGATTCTTCATCTCTTAGGGGTCACTCTACATCCAAGCAATGTAACAGAGTTTTAGGTTAATTTTCTTGGTATCACCAGGTTAGGATGAAAAACATAGTGAGGAAATAGTCTGGCATGTCAGCAACGCTAGACAAAGACAGAGAATGTGCCATATCCCGACTTTGTCCAGCCTGTGTCACTAACGGGATTTGGCAACATATAACTATGGATTTCCAAGAAGACTGCAGATGGAAATGATGTTGTGATGGAGACCAATAACTGTGTTGAAGTGCGTAACCATCTCATCTAGAAGCTTATGTTGTTAGAGAGATCATACTTTGATGTACTTAATTTTGTCTTTAACATGACCCCTCACATGCAAGCCTGATTCTTTTTTCCTGGCCCAAACACATTGAGTTTTTTTTGATAATGGTGGTGGTGAGACTCGAACCTGGAACCTTTGTCTTCTTTGATACCATGTTCGAAATGAGAAATACATGGGAGGAAGAGTAGGAAATGTATTGATCGATCATTTACCTTTAGCTATTGAGTATTTAAATAATAATACACCTCCTAAACTAGGAAACAAATCAAAGTTGCAAAATTACAAAGACATAATGTCTCCTTATTGGTTCTAATTAAATACAAACTAGAATTTCATGATTCTATCATATTTACACCACATCTAGATGATTCTACTGTATATGCGCTATATGCTTAACACTGCCCCTTTAAGTTGGTGCATACAAGTCATATGTATCAAGCTTCATATAAATGCAACTAAGGGGGACCAATAAGGTGAAAATATCCACAAGTTGATCATTTGATTTCAAGTTTTCTGAGAGTATCTTTAAAATATTTTCTTTGATGAAGTTAGTCTTTCTGCGGTTAGTTCTTATGAGACACTGAATTTGATGCCATATGCAAGCAGCTTAATCATCCATACATGTTTCATCTAATTGTTTTCTCTTAACTCCAATTCTTTGGCCAACTATTTGAGACAAACTAGTTCACAAGTTGCCACAATTATTGGTTGATATTTTTCTTCTATACTAGATTGTGCAACCACATTTTGTTTCTTTCTCTTCCTATATATCAAATTACCTCCAATCAGAACACAAGATCCAAATGTAGAATGTCAATCTTAGTGTGATATGACCCACTTTGGTATTCAACAGTTCTTTCGTTGTAGCTACTTTAATATGTCGAAGAATACGGACAAGTGCATTCCAGTGACACGCACATGGGGAGAGTCCATAAATTGACTTACAACACTCACACAAATGCTATGTCGAGTTACAATGAGGTAGTTCTAAGTTATCAATAGCCTACACCTTCCTAGATCATTAGGCACCCCCCTGACCTAGTAGAATTTAGTATTTGGTTCCTTGGGTGTGTCTATGGTCTTAAAATCTGTCATTGTTGCTCCTGTGATAATGTCAAGTTTGTACTCATTCTGTGAAATAATTATACCTGATTTTGGACTGAGCAATCTCTATACCAAGATCCTTAGTTTGGAAATGCTGAAAAACATGCATCAATTTTGAGATGCCATCTTAATCATTATTAGTGATGAGCATATCATCAACATAAACCACCAAGTAATTCCAGAGGTGAAACAGAATGTTGATAGAACCAAGGGCGGGCCCATGTTGGAGCAAGAGGGTTCAACTGAACCAGCTTCAGTGAATTTTTTTTCTATTTATATGTACATTATAACTAAAGCGAAATGAATCCACTTTGACACTATTACTGCACTCAGCTAAGTGGTCTAGCAGGTTTGATTTATCCACATGAACTTGGGTTTTAACCCACTTTGCCTGGGCACTTATAGTATCCTTTCAATTGCAGTGCTTGTGTACCTTAGATATATGGATCAATACAAGCACAAGGCATTACCACAAGTCCACACTATTATCATTTTCTCTATTTTAGTTACTAGTTTCGTTGTTTATCATATTATTAACCTAGTTCAACTTAATGATATTATTATAATTATTAGCTTAGATTTCTTTTACATTTATTATTAGTGTCAAGTTGAGTATGTTTAATTGTTATTAAAATTTATGTTATATTATTTATTACCTATAGATATTTTACTTTTAGAAGTTACTTATATGTGCAAACATTTGTATGTACTATTTATTTTATTTATTAATACTTATATACGTTATAAGTGGTATGTTTTTCTATTTTTTAATACCTAATTGTGAAGTTACTTCTATGTGTTATATTTTGCTTCACTAAATTAAAATTAGGTGCTTATTTTAATTTTTATTTTGTTTGTGATGTTTCACTGTTAGTAGATTATTATTGCTGCTGTTGTTGGTTGTGGTGGTGATGGTGGCGACGGTGGTGGGGTATGTGTGTGTGTGTAAATATTATCTTTTTATAGGACAAAAACACCTATCAAAATGATATTTTTCTGAGAACACTATTTGAAAAAGAGGGGTAAAAAGCAATATACAACATTTACTTTATTGTACATTATAAATGTACTAAACAACAACATACATAGTGGAATCCCACAAGTGGGGTCTGGGGAGGGTAAAAATGTACGCAGACCTTACCACTACCTCATAGAGATAGAGAGGTTGTTTCTGGGAAACTCTCATCTAAAAACTCAAGCCCCATAAGCAGAATAATCTAGATATGGAAGAAAGGGACATTACAAATGTACTATTTATTTTATTCATTACATCCTCTGTCCCATCTTATGTGGCGCCGTTTGACTTGGCACGATATTTAAGAAAAAAGGAGACTTCTAAAACTTGAGGTCTAAAATCATCCATAGATATTTGTGTGGTTGAAAATTATTTCATTAAAGATTAAAAACATATTTTAAAATAAATTGTTTATAATTCTATTAAGGTGACAATTCTTTTTGGGACGGACTAAAAATAAAAGTGTGCCACATAAAATAGGATGGAGGGAGTAATATTTTTATATGTTATAAGTTGTATGTTTTTCTATTTTTTAGTACGTTGTCCATGGAAATTTTTATATTTGACTATTATATTAATGATACTATATTGTCAAATTGACTCTGCTTGAATAAAATTCTGGGTCCACCACTGGATAGAACACTAAGGGTTCGTTTGATTGTTGGGTTTTTAGTTATACATATATTAGTATTATAGGTATTAGTCATGCAGGTATTAGTAATATATGGATTAGTTATGTTTGGTAAAGTTATTCATGTATTAGTTATTACTACAGTTGTCAATATGGTTATTCACATGGGCTTTGGAATTTGACGGGTCAGGTTGCGCTGAGCATCATTTGATTGGCCTTAAAACAACTAGCGCAACCCATCACTATGTGGACAGCCGGCCAACCCATTTTTCTAAAATATATATTTTATCATTTTTAAAATTTAATTCTAATTTAAAAAATATTACTCCCTCCATTTCAGAAAGAAGGGCCTATTTTCCTTTTTGGTCTATTTAAAAAAGAATGACCCATTTCCTTTTTTGGTAGAACTTTAATTCTAACTTTCCATGTGACATGTTTAAAACCATAAGATTAAAAAGTACATTTTGGAACATTTGATATAACTTGAATTTAGGACCACAAGATTGAAATGTCTTCTTTATTCTCTTGAACTCCGTGCCAAGTCAAACTATGTCATTCTTTTTGAAGTGGAGCAAGTAATATAAATATTTACAAGATAATATTAAATGGTGTTACTACTTGCTAACAAAGTCTCATTCACAGGCAAATTATCCTAATAATACTTACTCGTATTAAGTGTGGTTTCAAGTAAAGGTTTGGTGCTGCACAATTGTACAAGAAAATGATCTTGTTGGACAAAATTTTTGCGAAACAGAATTACTTTTGACATGATATCGCTTGAAAATTTTGGATTTTGTGTTTTTGTTATTTACATCTTTTATTTTTATTAACATAAGCTTGTATTTAAATTTTATTACTTGAGTTTTAGTTTTTATAATATCAGTATATCAAATCACGGGTTTTGTTGGGTCGGGCCAACAAGCCTAGCCTATATTGACGGTTCTAGACTTATCTCATCTTCTACTCTGCATAATATAATACGTAATTTCTTCCTAACTTATACATGTATAGTTATGCGAAAAAGAAAAGCATGAGCCAAACATTGTATTAGCAATGGAATGTTTTATGTGGAAAATGGAGAACATCAACCAAACTTATGCTAAATTCTTTGTGGGGGATTGTTTTTAACATTTTTGTAACCAAAGAATCTATAAAATTGTGCTAGTTTTAATATATGAGTAAGTCATCTCTAATCAACAACCAAGCCACCCGAGTGATAAGGGGAGTGTTGATTGTGTTAATTGACTAGCATGATTCTAGCAGAACTTTATTTTCTAGCATAATTATAGTACAATAGATATTGTCTTTTAGTTATAGGATTTATTGTATAACTACCCTTCTCATGGAACATAAAAATATAAAGAAGCCTTATCTTCTCAAATTCTTGAGCCTTAATTCTTGTATCATTTAAAGAAATTCCCCTTTCCATTTTGTTTCAGATTTGTTGTACAAAGCCAGCATAAACACTGGAAGTGTATTGGAATATGCTCTTGCTTTTACAAGCGCTGCATTAGATAGATGCTGCAGTAAATGGAGTGCAGCCCCGAAGACGGGATTTATTGATATTACTACTTCAAAGGACTTCTACCGGATTTTCAGTGGACTTCAAATTGTAAGATACGATAGTTCATTTATTTTGTAAAATTTCATTGACCTTTTGATTGCCCATTTTAATTGGTTTCAAACACTAATGATGTCTTCAATACAGTTAAATGTTGTGCACACGTCATGTTACTCTCTGGTTACAAATATACCCGATTAATACATTAGGAAGAACTATCAGTTAGACTGTCATGGTATATGTAGAATCCCTGCTTATTACTACTTATGACCTGTACCTTTTTCTGATTGAGAAAAGAATAGCTCTGTCCCTTTAGTTTGACCTTTTCCCTACTTTCGTCTATTAGAGAGTCAAGTGTTTAGTATTAGAGTAGTGTTTTAGAAGAATTGTGTTCTTATTTTATATAACCTTGGTTAGTAATCTGATAGTCAGTAGTGGAAGTATCATTGGTGTCAACTGTTGATCTGATTTTGTTCAACCATAGGAATACCTGGAGGAATCTGTTCAGCTACAATCCAACACTTACGAAATGTTGGGTGATGCAGTTGCCTGGGGTGGATGTACAATAATCTACCTGCTTGGCCAACAATTGCATTTTGAATTGTTTGATTTTTCCCATCAAGTCCTCAATGTTGCTGAGGTGGAGTCTGTAGCAATATCACCAACCCAAAAGAATCCTAATTTCCTCCAGGTATGATTTGCAAATTAACCAAATACATAATGTTTTGAATTGTTTTGAACATGTGGAACTGCATCTGTAAGAATTAAAACTCTACTGCATGTTCTCCTCTTCACGATGGCTTATGTTTATATATATACACATGTATGTATGTATGTGATTAATAGCTGATTAGTATAGGTACACCAACTTCTTATTTCATATAGTCATCTCTCCTACATAATGATTATGATCCCAACATCGAGTGAACAGCGAAGGTGTAGCAGGAGCACATATTGTGATTTCTGACTTATGCTGTTTGGCAGCTATCTGGCATTGGAAACTGGGAGTTCAGCTTTTAGGTGATATGCTGAAAGACATTTGAATGGGTTTTCTGCATTATGCTTTTGCCATGATCCATTTTGCTAGAGCCGTGATGACACCTAACCCTGTTAGGTGAACCCATTATCATGCAAAGTTGTCATGACCAGAAATTGGGTGTGATGACACTTGCCTGTAACCCACCGAGACAAGTCAGGCTAAACAGGATATAACTAAAAATGCGAAAGATAAAATGGAAGTACTAGTCTAAATATATAAGGATCAGCAGTAAAGGAAAGGATGTCAGCAATTTAAAAAACAATCCAAGACTGGTGTCACATGTACAAGTCTCTACTATTACTGAATTCGAAACGAAATTTATACAAGTGCCAATGTTTTTTATTCTCAAATAGAACAAAAATAATATGTAAATAGAAGTTTGAAGGGTTTGCTGAAAAGGATTAGCTGCAACCTCTAAAATTGTCTTAAAGCTTGGTCCAGAAATGAGAAAGGAACGTCAATCAGAACTGGGCTCACAACCACCTATACACAAGTGTAGAAGCAAGTGTGAGTACCAACTTACATGGTACCCAACAAGAAGATTTAAACACAAATAGAGAATAAAGAACAAATGTACTCCTTCCACCCCAATCGAACCTCCAAAACTACAACCCACACTCAAGAAATCCAGCATACACAATATAAGTATACGACGTAACGACAGATAGTTTTCAACAAATTATAAGTACAGAGCAATGACTGAAATGAAATGGGATGTAATGAAGTGCAAATGATACAATGCAGTGTCAAGTAATCATGATATATGTCTGACCTACTATACACATCCGCTAATATAATTAGACCGAAATCCATGGGGCCACACATGGACCATATATCAATCATCATCGCCGGAAGAGACCTCGGCCATTATCATACTCGCTAAAAGAGACCTCGGCCGCCAGAAGAAACCTCGGCAATTATCACCAGCCAATAAAGACCTCGACCCCAAATATCAATCTCATATTCAATCTAGCCGGAATCATTTTTCATCGGTTTTTCATCAATAGTATGACTTAATCAATGTTTCATTTTAACACAATAATCACTTTGAAATAAGCATGAGAGTATGCAGAGAGTCCACACAATTAGTATAATCAATAATCAAAGGAATCAATTTCATCATTCCTTCAATGTTCAAATCATTATCAAGTGAGTCATTCAATAATGACATCACATTGTTTCTCAAGTTCTCAATAATCATTTTATCACCATTGTTCAAAACTGCTTATCAATGAGTCAATGTTTTCACTAGTATTCTTTCAACAATTTCATCACAATATCAACATTATACAACACTTCTATCAATATCACATATATCATGCCTTAATAATCACTTCGATCATTAGCATTTATCGTTACTTAGCACTTGAGTCATATAAGCAATTCACAACTTTGATCACCGGGATCACATAATAAATCAATTATTTCAATATAGAGGTCGATATTATCAACCAACACTTCACAATATTCAAGATAACATCATCAATCATATACTAAATCAAGTGTCAAGTTGTCACATTCTATCATATAACCATTTCATTACCTCATCACATATATTAAGTCATTCCATGAATTATTCACCGAGTCCCCATTTCTTCCCAACACAGAAGGAAGAAAAATACAAGCTTCAAATAAACTCAACAAGGTTTAGAAATTCACTTGCCTCGATAAAGTCAAGAAATCAATCCAACACTTTAGTCTTTCCCTTTCAATTCGTATCTGAAACACTACAATCTATTGAAATAATGATTCACAATCAAATTTCAAGTCCAACGATGTCAAAAGCATGAAATTTGGGGAAAAAGGGAAAATGGTCCAAAAATTCAATACCGGAAAACAGGGATGAAATTTGAAAATTTTTGCATGAAAATGTTCCTTAGCACATTAGGAATCCATAGAGAAACTGTTTTAAAAAACAGAGTTAAAATCAACTCATAATCACCATTTTCATAAAACTTGCGTTCATGAACAGAATCCCCAATTTTTCAATTCAAAGTCCTCAATTTGATGTTAAATATAAGAATAACTAATGTATACTGAAGATTTTAGCTTAAAATAATCTATCCAACGGAATCCCTATGATAAACCACTTGAGATCACCCTCTCCCAAGCTCCCAAAGTCCAAAGATGGAGAAAAATGGGTAAAATTCGACTTTTGAAAATCAATCACTGTTCAGGAATTTTAATGCATCGCGATCGCGAAGCCCAGCTGGGTTGTTCATCCCAATCGCGGCAATTTACTCTCGCAATTGCGAAGCACAACATGAATTACTTATTGCGATCGCTGGCTAAGCTTTGCGATCGTGAAGAGCAAATTAAGTGTACTTCGCGAACGCGAGCTCCAAGGTCGCAAATGCAAAGAAGAACAATGGCACTAGGTATCAACAATCACCAAAACCAGCAATTTCATGGAATGAACCCTAGGGGTTCGTTTGGCACCTCGTACACACAAACTATATATGCATCCCCACTAAATTTGACGTTTCAGAATCATTTGAGATTGAAATTCGAGGTTTCCTTGACTCGAAATCCAATTAGTCACAACTAGGACAACTTAGAGCACTAGAAATATCAAAATACTATTGGAATGCCCAAAAATTATACAAAAGCTCGTTGTAGAGCTAAATTACCTCCCGGGACCAATGGAACCATAAGAAACCCAATTCGAACATCCGAACTCAAAAAGTAGACCAAAGTCAAACCTTAGTTAAACTTTAACTCCATTTCCAACTTCGGACCTCAATTCCACATATCAACTCCAAATTTGATTCCGATAACTCCCCTAGACCATTTTCACATTCTGGAACTAATGGCATCAATGGAATCCCGTTCCGAGACTCGAATCTCGGAATTACTCTAGAGCTTAAACTTTAGCAACTTAAGCCTTTAAAACTTAGCTCTTTAGCAAAAAGTCAATTTTCCACAAAATTTTCAAAAGTCAACATATAAAACCAATCAAATAGGACTCAGAAACTATTGGGAGGGGTAAAATTGTTTCAAAAATACCAAAAATGACCTTCAAGGTCATTACAAGTCCACTTGCAATTATGAAAAAGTATAAGCTTTGAAAGCAGATATTTAACCAAAGCAGAGTTGTAAAGTCAAATGTGTGGAAATAACATAAACACCCCCCAAGAAATGGTGATACAAGTTATAAGTGTCAAAGAGTAAATACAAAGAAATGGTGATACATGTCATGAGCATCTAAAAGAGTAAATACAGTTCTCGGAATACTACAGTGTTCGGCAAAAGGAAGCAGTCCAGTGGGAGTAGTGAATAATATTTTGAGGAGTTGGCACAAGTGCTGAATTGCAAGGTGGATATTCTGCCTATTTCCTATTTGGGGCTACCTTTGGGTGCTTCTAGCAGAAACCTTGCAGTGTGGAATCTGGTGATCAAAAGCACTTTGTCCAACATTTTATGTATTTCATGTCACTTTTGCCGGCCTCTGACAAAATCACTGAAAGGTTGGAATGTCTTCAGTGTAACGTTTTATGGGCCACATCAGAAGCACTAGGAAGCATCATCTCGTAAACTGGTGATGTTGTCACTTCTGCAAAGGAATGGGAGAACATGGTGTGAAAAACCTCAAAGTGTTCAATAAAACTATACCAGGGAAGTGGATATGGAGATTTGGGGTGGAGAATGCTTTTTGGAGGGGGGGGGGAGGGGGGGGGAGTGTTAAGGAGGCGGTAGCAGAAAAGCATGGCACTATTGAAGGGAGATGGTGAACTAGAAAGGGTGGGCAGATAGGGAAGACAGTCCAATTAATTTATGGGTCTCACGAGGACGTTATTCGCTGAAATTGGGAGATAGAAGAATTTCACTATCTGATTGACTTTCTGCATGACTAGCCACGCCTAATAATTTATTGGATGTATGGAGCTGGGGAGAGAGTGGAGATGGATTATTCACTCTTAGCTTTTATTACAAGAGATTACTAGTGAGCAGGAAGTTTCCCCCCCTGACTCTATTTGGATCTCTAGAGCTTCGAGGAAGGTGTGTTTCTTTGTATGGTTGGCGGCAAGGGGTGCGATCCTAACAACGGAAAATCTGCAGAAGAGGAGGATCAGTTATGTTGGTTCTTTTTGTGTTAGCATGCAGGCGAAAATTTAGATCATCTCCTGTTGCATTGCAATGTGGCTAATCGGTTATGGAGTGCGACCCTCAACTTGTTTTGAATGCAATGGGTGATGCGGGCACAGTTAAAGGAGGCTTTACAAAGTTGGACTCATAGGAGGGGGAAGAGAAGCTTGAGGGATGGAGTGTTGCCCTTTTAACAATCATGTGGGTCATTTGGAGAGAGAGATAGGAGGGCAGTTGAGGGGTTTGAGCAAGATTTTGTAAAATTCCAGAGTTCTGTTTTATCTCTAGTTTCCTTTTAGTGTACGTACGAGGTCCCTATTTGCATAGAGAATTGGGTCTCTTTTGTGAGAACCATATTTGGACGTAGGTTCTCTTCTTTTGGTATACAGCTTGTATACAGTTTTGCTTCCCAATTTGTTAATAAGATTATGTACCTTGTCAGAAAAGGAAACAATAGCAAAGCAATAAAAAGGAAGGTAACACCAAGGTGTTGTGAAGCAACAATTCACCACAACCATCTCCAAACAGGTCCTAAGGTTGGCCACATACTCCACTAGCATAGGGATCAGTACCTTCACAAAATGTGCAGTAAATGTGGCAAAAGTGTAATAAACTATGTGTACCTATTAATTAGCAACGGTCGTCCCCCAACACAATAGTGGTAAGGTTTGGCTTGAAATACTTTCTTTATAACCAAGTATAGAATATCATGTGATCTTGACAGATAAACAACATAATAAGCATGTAATACAAGGCAAGGATACAGCATAATCAGTATGCACAAGTGTCATAATACGATATGCATGTTACATGAGTCGGAAGCAAATGTACATGGTTTGGGTTGCCCAGGAAAGTACAATTCGTGGAGGACGGATCCATATCCAGATGCCACACGGACAATTCATGTGTCATCATTGGCACAAACAACTCACGTGCTTCAACCACATCTATGTGTGAAATTCAATATGCATATGAACACTGCATGACAATAGTTAAACATGTAATTTACATGTTCATAACTCATAATGTTACCTAGCATGGATATGATGCCCTATAACATTATATCTAGCATGAAAAGATGTTCAAGTAGTCATGCAACAAGTCATACATAAAAAAAAAAAAAAAAAAAAGAAGGCATGGTATACCATGTATACCTGGCATCTGCATATCCTTGCATATACGCTACCTCCATATATGTAATTATAGCATATAAGTCAATTTGGAAAAATTCCCTCGTTGAGGTCTGTGAGAAATAAGACCCTATTTTTAGACACTACAACCTAATCCAAATCCAACTAGGAAACAACATATTATTCCTATTCCAATTCTAAATAGGACTATGTAATTCTATTCCTATTCTAACACTCCCCCTCAAGCTGGTGCATACAAATTATAAGTACCTAGCTTGTTACAGATATAATTAATATGAGGACCAGTGAAGGACTTGGTGAAGATATCTGCAAGTTGATCACTTGACTTCACAAACTTTGTAACAATATCTTTTGAGAGTATTTTTTCTCTGACAAAGTGACAATCAATCTCAATGTGCTTGGTCCTTTCATGAAACACTGGATTTGATGCAATATGAAGGGCCGCTTGATTATCACACACAAGTTCCATCTGATCAACTTTGCCAAATTTTAGCTCCCTCAATAACTGCTTGACCCAGATAACTTCACAAGTTGTTGTAGCCATTGCTCGATATTCTTCCACTGCACTTGACTGAGCAACCACACTCTGTTTCTTGCTCTTCCACGACACCAAATTACCTCCTACTAATACACAATATCCGGATGTAGATCGCCTATCAAAGGGTGTTCCTGCCCAATCAGCATTTCTATATCCCATGATATGCTCATGTCCTCGATCTTCGAAGAGTAGTCCTTTTCCGAGCGCTGACTTTATAGCAGAATACGAACAACTGCATCCCAATGACTATCACAAAGGGAAGTCATAAACTGACTTACAACACTCACAGGGAACAAAATGTCAGCTCTAGTCATTGTGAGATAATTTAACTTTCCCACTAGTCGTCTATACTTTTCAAGATTACTGAGTGGCTCCCCTTGTCCTGGAAGTAGTTTAACATTCGGATCCATAGGAGTATCAACAGGTCTACATCCCATCATCCCTGTCTCCTCAAGAATGTCTAAGGCATACTTGCTTTGAGAAATAACAATACCTGATCCAACTGAGCAACCTCAGAACCTAGAAAATATTTTAATCTGCCAAGGTCTTTAGTTTGGAAATACTTCAAGAGATGTTGCTCCAAACTAGTGATACCATCTTCATCACTGCCAGTGATAACAATATCATCGACATAAACAACCAAATAAATACATAAATTTGTTGCAGAATGCCGATAAAATACAAAGTGATCAGCTTCACTACGAGTAATGCCGAACTCTTGAATTACTGTGCTGAACTTTCCAAACCAGGCTCGAGGAGACTGTTTCAGACCATATAGTGACTTGCTCAATCAGCATACAAAAGTCTACTAGACTCCCCCTAAGCAACAAAACCAGGTGGTTGCTCCATATAGACTTCTTCCGCAAGATCACCATTAAGAAAAGCATTCTTAACGTCCAACTGATGAAGAGGCCAATGACGAATGGCAGTCATAGATAGAAGAATACGGACAGATGCCATTTTAGCCACGGGAGCAAACGTATCACTAAAATCAAGCCCAAATATCTGAGTATATCCTTTGGCAACAAGGCGAGCCTTAAGTCGATCAACCTGGCCATCTGGACCAACTTTCACTGAATAAACCCAACGGCAACCAACAATGGATTTACTTGGAGGAAAGGAGACAAGTTCCCAAGTACCACTCGTATGTAAAACAGACATCTCATCAACCATAGCCTACCTCCATACCGAATGAGAAAGTGCTTCACTTGTAGTCTTAGGGATGGAAATAGAGGACAAAGACGATACAAAAGCATAATAGGATGATGTGAGACGATGATAACTCAAGAAAGTATAATGTGGGTTAGCATTTCGAGTGGACCGTATTCCTTTTGTAAGTGCACTTGGTTGGCTAGGAGTAGGCAAGTCCGCAGTAGGAGCAGTGTCTGGCGCATGACATGAATCATCTGGAACTGGTGCTGGACGTGGACGACGATGATAAGTCAAGAGAGTTGAGGTTTGGTAGGTTTTTTGGAGATACCACATCATAAAATCGAGATATGTCATTAGTATATAAAGCACGAGTCTTTTCCCAAACTGAATAACATGTCTGGAATGGGCGAAACAAGGGCATCAACTTGGAATCAATAGAGCGCCTACACAATTGAGCATCAACCCTATCCCGTTGTGCTTTGGCTGTTACAGATTCCTCAGTAGCCTTTTTCTTTTCATCTACCACATAAGCATTGGTTGTTAAATGGTCGTGAACACCTTGACCTTTGCACCATAATTCAACTGAGGAAGCCCATGCTAAGTAGTTGGAACTACCCATTAATAGTTCCGAAGTGATCATAGGATTAGAACTTCCTATTCCTGTACTTTTTGAGCCAAACATATCGATCCCAAATGACATCTTTTAAGGCCAAACTGTAGTAATCACCGGAAATCAGATATGTCCACCAAAAACTAGTCAAAACAATAAAAACTATATGTGGTTTTCCTTGGAAAAGAGAGTCGACCTCACTGATGAAAAAAAATCTGCAAGATAGGCCGAAAAACTGCCTGGAATTGTAAAAAGGCGCCAAAACCCTAATTCCGGCAACTGAATCTGACCAAAAAAGGGCTGGGATTTGGTCGGAATGACTCGCTGCCCCAACAGAATAAGAAAAACCGGAAAAAAGTCACCGATGAACTCTCATGCGCCGGCACGTGATGCAGATCTCGCCGGAAAATAGATAGTTCCGGCGGCGCGTGAGGGCGTGTGGGGAGGATTTTCCGGTGGGTTTTGGTTGGGATGTGGTCGTCCGTGCTTCCCGAGCCTAGTGATGGTGTTGGTATTTTGCACAACACCCACAGAAACGAAGGTGACCAAAAAAGGCCACCGGAATAGTGAACAGCCAACGGATTTTTTTTTCCTCACCAATGCTCTAATACCATGTGAGAAATATTGGAGAAGAATATTATTGAATTGTATATTTACATGTGTGTTTACATTGCTACATAAAGACCTTATTTATAGACACTACGACCTAATCCAAATCCAACTGGGAAACAACATATTATTCTTATTCCAATTCTAAATAGGACTATGTAATCTTATTCCTATTCTAACAAGGTCAATCTAAAGAGAATCTAGCCCTTTTGAATCGCCTTTCTTAGCCTCAAATTGATCACATGAGCTTGATCTATCACAAGAATACTCTATGGGGTGAATGAGTTTAATGATAGCCATATTGCAGTATTTGGCCAAGTCAAAGTCAACCAAAAAGCGAATCCTAAGCCCCGGGGTCAAAATCCAAAATTGATTGCCTTTTCACGTTAACCATAACCCCACAAATTAAAATC
>JAPFFP010000008.1:6868529-6883055 GCA_026153255.1 Solanum medicagineum | reverse complement strand
ACATTAATTTGTTGACTAACAAATTAACATGTGTTTTCCCTTTGTAATCCAACTTGTTTTTAGGCAAGAATCAACACGATCCTAATAAAACCTTTACAACTTGTCTCATAATTGTTTGGTTGTCTCTTCGATATTTGAACTCACTTCATAAAATATGTTAGGTGCAAAGGATAATTGGATTACACTTGATGCATCCCATTTAATATTCTTCCTATAGAAAGCCAATGTACTATTAGAAATTTTTCTATCAATACCGCGGATTGACTATTTCCTCTAAAATAACATCATCATCATTTGGATCTTTGAGATGTCGAAACTGTTGCACCACTTGAATCTTTTAATTTCAAACTTTATGGTACACATTGTTGCTTGTTCTTCCTTTTCTTCCATAGATACCTGAAAATATAAATGGGGTCATTATATAAAAATAATAACTTTAGAGAAAATTTGAAAGAAAAATATAGTCAAAGTAAAAGGTGCCATTAAGATTGGGCTAGTCTTAAATATATTTAATAAAGTAATTAGTAACAATAAATAAAGCAATATTTAGATATGAAATCTTCTCGATATTCCAAGCCTTTTGATATATAATTTGCTCAAATGATTCACATTTTTAAACCATTGAATTTTGAAAAAGAAGGGAGGAGCAGAAGAAAAAGAAAGGAGCCATTAAAAGCAAAACTAGAAGAAAGAAGCACAATGTATTTTTGGCCAATTCGTATAATTTTGAAAATTAAGTTAATCTTTTGGTAAAGCAAAGAGGTCATTGCCAAATTGAATTTTAAATATAATAGCCAAATATTAATTTATACTATATTAAAAGCATGAAGATCTTTAGAATTGTTGTTTGAACTTTTAGTCCTTCATTAAAAGATTTCTCTTTAGATAAAATCATCTTTTCATCAATTTTTAAAATTATTATATTATTGTAATAATGTTAAATATTAAATATAATAATCATAATAAAAATTAAATGGCAAAATTCTTATTGTAGTCAAATTCTTGCACAAAGAATCATTTTCAACTAAAATAGATTTTATCCAGAAAAAATGATCGAACAAAAAGAGAATCTTTCAAATAAATAATAATTAAATTTTTTTTAAAAAAGTCAAAAACAACCGAGAAAAGTCCAAAAAAAAAATATTTTAAAACCATTCAAAAAAGGGCAAAAACTTCCAAAAAATTGTCTTGACAATAATCAATAAATCTTTCAAAATAATAAATAAAAAATATTCTTTTTTAAAAAAAAACTTCCCAAAACAAAAATAAATAAAAAGTTTTTTAAAAAAAGGCCTAAAAACTGTCCCAAAAAAAAGGCAAAAAACAAATCCAAAAAATATGAAAAAAAAATCCAAAATTTTCTACTATTTAGAATTGAAACAAACTAACACACAAAATATCAAATTCTAAAAACCAATACGTATGTATGTATGCTTGGATGGAATATATATGTTTATTTAAAAATTGAAAGAAATTTCAGAATATGACTCTACAGGCCCTCCCAAAGGAACTATAAATTGATATCAATAAAAATTATAGCATTTTAGTATATGACTCAAATTGTTGAAACTAAAAGTCTCAAATAAAAGAAAACAAATGATAAGTAAATATTTTATAATTTGAATTATATTGTAATAGAAAATATGAATGTATTAATACTAATTCATATCGAGGTAAATAAGAGGTGGACATGAATTTAAAATAAATAATAAACTAAAGATATTTTTTCCTTTAAGAATTATCAATATGAGTTGGTGTAGTAACGAGACTACTCTATTCTTAATCAGAGGTTTCGAAATGTATAGAGAAAATCTTGTTGGGAGCTCTACTCCTAAATGGGTCCTATATGTGCGATGCAAATTTGGTCGAAACTTCAATGCAGAGACTGAATACTGAAAGAAAAAAGAGAGGACATATATGTAATCAGAAGTACAGTCAATTATTTTTTCTATTGTTATTATCGAATAGAATAAAATCGATTTGCAACTTGGTGTAAGAATAAAAAAAGGAACATTTCTCTATGTTCTTCGAAAAATCATTTCATGTCCATTTCCTATATTCAAATCAAATATAGACAATTCTTTTTTTTAAAGAAGTTATTTTAGCAAAAAAATAAAAAAAAATAACATCGTATTTATTAACTTGATGATATGATATAGTAATATTTATATAATTATTTATAACTGTGTGCTCAATGATATAAGTTATATATGTAATAATTTATTTATTTATTGATATATCTTTTATTAATAAACGCGATACATATATGCAAAGCAGTACATTAGACTAGTTTTTAAACAAAGAGGAAAAATTTTCGAAAAAGAAAAATTCTCCTGACCAACCAAGGCAACATATGTTGCATAATTAGTAGTATTACTTGCTCTTTTCTTTTCTCATTTATATTTATAAAAATAAAGTAAACAAAAAATAAATTTGTTGGATTAAATTTTAGTTGCTGGACTAAATTTACTTCAAGGACTATTTTTATTAATAACACTGCCTATCAAACGGCTCTCGAGTGCTTTCGAATTTCAAATGCAATAACCAAATACTAATTTTTAAATAAAGGAATAATTTTCTAAATAGAAGAAAGAAAAGATACATCTTATTTTATATGACATTTTTTAATTTTATCCTAAAAAAAATATTATCTTAAAAATAATATAAATATCAAGAGTTAGTTTAAAATATAAATTTTTATAAGTAATAGCACATTTAAGGAAAAAACATGATTAGTTTTTCATTTTTCATTTACCCATTAGGAAGTCAAAGTCAAAAGGATATTTACTGTCAGCATCTTCATTCTCCTCTCTCCTACATTGTTGGCTCCATACTCCATGCCCACTCTACTTACTGCACTATTTTCTCTCCAACTGTTTCACTAAATCTTGGAAAAGTAAAATATCACATATAGTTTGTCAAATCTCGTTCTCTTTGTACCCCCATGTCTTCAAAAAGTGCAAATGGTCACATACAAAGCTCTCCGCCGACATCTCCCCGGACCAGGCAAAATTGCAGGAGGAGACTACGCCGTCGAGGAAGCTTTACAATGTTGCACCGGCGGCATTTTCTGCTGCTTGTCTCTGTTCTCTATTTTACGGGACTGATCAGCTGCCTGGGCCCCCTGTTTTCCCTCCTGCAATATTCTGGTTTAGCTACTGGTGCTGTTTATCGCAGCAACGAGATTTTTCAGAAGCTTTGGAGTGACATTGAAGCTGATAATTCTTCTTCAATCGAGGTACTTTTGCGCCGGATCTAAACTCGTGATATTTTTTCGTGTTCCCGTAATTCGTTAAAACCCTATTCAACTTTACTTTTGAAAAGCTAAAGGAAGAGGAAACTTAGTCGTTAGCCAAAAAAAAGTAATGAGAATGTTCTAGTTGAGTTTAAATTGTGATTTAGGAAGAGTTACCCTTAACATTTTGGTGTATCAAAAGAAAAAGGTACCAATGTTTTAAATATATATTTTAATCATTAACAGTAATTACTTATCTTTTACATTATTTTATGACGATTATATTAATATATCTAAGTATGATAATAAATACACATGTCAATCATTATCTAAAGTGAGTAATTGAACTACTCAAAATGAAGGGAGAATATAAAAGATTTATCACTTACGGTCCAAAATTGCAGTCCCTTGTACGTTTTTGCCATTGTCAGGTGTCCGCCTCATTTGTTTTTATTCAGATTCAGACTTCACATTTAAATAATAAGATGTTGTCTCTGAATTTGAATAATAAATGATTAAGATTGTTTTTTTTTTTTAATATATGAAAGTACATAATTTATTTATGTGTACATAATAAATATATAATTCAAATAACAAGTAATTAAATATTAGAGTTAATTAACTTAAATCATTATATGATAAAAACAAAATGAAAGGAGGTGGTTGGTGTTATGGTGACTGTCATAATGGTGGCAATTGATAATGGTGTTGATGGTTGTTGTTATGAAGTTGGTGGTGTTGATGATCTTGACTGAAAAGCGTCTGGTGGTTGAGGTTGATGATGTGCTTGTGATAGTTAGCAGCAGTGCTAGAATGCTAGTTATGATGATGGAGGTGGCTGGCAGAAAAGATTGACAATAGTTTGGAAGTGGTGGCGGCAATGGTGGAAGAATATATGGTGATAGTTGGCGGCAGTACCAATTGTGATGATGAAGTTTGTTGGTTGTAAAAGCTAACTGTAGTGAAGGTATTGATACATAGAGAAGTGGAGATGGCGGTGGCTACAAAGATGGAGCTGGTAGTGGTAATGGATATAATTATAATGATGGAGGAGGTAAGTGTAATAACAATTGATATTAGTGGCTAGCAACAAAGGCAATGGTGATGACAGAGGTGGTTGTTGGTGGACAACAATGATGGGGGTTGACAATGGTAATGGTGGTGATTGTAATGACAGAGGTAGTTAATGGTGGTGGATGTAATTGTGAATAGAGTGATAGTGAATGCTATCCACACAAGAATACCTCCGAATGATATTACGATTGTGTTTTAGATCTTAATAAT
This sequence comes from Solanum medicagineum, assembly GCA_026153255.1. Lineage (NCBI taxonomy): Eukaryota > Viridiplantae > Streptophyta > Magnoliopsida > Solanales > Solanaceae > Solanum > Solanum medicagineum. The sequence goes on along the minus strand of JAPFFP010000008.1, from coordinate 6,878,536 downwards.
TAAGACCTATTCAGACTAGTTAGGTGTTTAAATTTCCATGACAACAAATATGCTTAATGATCTAATGCTTGAATCATTCAAATCCAAACTTCTATTCAGTACAAATAAATGAGGCTTCTTTAACATGAATTTGTTAGAACTTTTTTTTTTTGAATATTTAGAAAGCAAAATGTAGCTTCTTTCTAAATAAAAATATTACCCCTTCTAGTAACTAATATTTCCAAGTTTGACGTCACTTTGAGAAGACGAAAAAAGAGTCACTTGAATGAGTCAAATTGAATTCTGAAACGCACGATGAACAATAATGTGATAATTTATTTTGGATGATAGAAAAGTTCTATAGAAATGGCTGCAGCTATGCTTCATCGCTCCATATAAGAGATAACAACAATAAGAAGTGAAATCCCACTAGGTGGGATCTGGAGATGGTAGAGTATACATATGTCTTATCACTACGTCGTAGAGGTAGATAGGCTGTTTTCGAAAGACACATATGCATATAATACCGTACATATATATTTTATATTTGAATATAATTTTTATATGTATTCAGGCCAACTCACATGCAACTTGACGCCTCTCTCATTGCATCCCATCCCCTCTTCTCCTACAGCATATTGCAGGAAAACAATGAAGAATCTTGTTTTAAGTATTGAGTTTTTGCAGATAATGAATTAGTCCAATGATTGTATCAATCCTTGTATTTGTTTTAACTTTTTGTTATGTTGTGATAATTAGCTGTCCTCTGTCTGGATATACAAAAGGAAGCTAAAAGAGCGAAGACCCTGTTCCTTTGGGACTACTGCCTCAACTAGAGGTATCAAAATAACATGTCTTGTTGCCTTGTGCTAGATATTGTTCTTCCTTAGAACTGAACTGCTCTCTTCATCTTGACATTTTGTCTGCATTTCACTTTCCACAACTGAACATTAGAACTGGATTTTGGTCAAAATTGCATTTTCATGATGAAATGACAAAATTATTATAGGTCATACCATCAACTTGCACTAGCATTGGAAGGTTTGGATTTCCAAACCACCTTTGTAATTTTGTACTGAATATTTGCCTGTTTGGAAACCATTTTTTAACTTGACCGAGTCCAAATTGATGCATTGAGATAAATTGCACATTTTCTAGTTTTAATCTAGTCCAAATTGTTAAAGTTGGTGGACACTATAGGAGTGCTTATAGTTTCATTAACTCCGGAACCTAACATAATGTATTATTTCAGATTCTCCTGGAGATAATCTTTACTTGATCGTTGATGCCAATGGTGGCCTCAATCAGCAGCGATCATCGGTATGTAATTCCAGTTGAGTCAAAATCCCACTATATTTCCCCAAGTATTTAAAACTGTAAATTGGTTATAGTTAATTTGTACTTGAGACCCCCAGGCTTTTGGTCTAATATTAAGAGCAACACATGATGTGTGGGTTCGGCTCAGGTCGTGAGTTCATACTGTTAGAATAGGAATAGGAATAAGAATAATATCTACAATTCTACTTAGAATAGGATTAGGAATAGTAATAGTATATGGAATCCTACCTGGAAAAGGATTGTATTATAGTATCCTAGTTGGAAAAGGAGTCTAATATAATATCTATAAATAGGGTCTCAATGCAATAATGTAGACAACAATTCAATAATATTTTTGTCCAATATTTCTCACACATACCCTGCCACAAAAGTCTAGTATTTATTGGAAGATGTGCCACACTGCAACTACCCTTACAGGATTTCTCGGTTATCATAAAAAAATTGTATTTAGAGTGTTCTATCACTTATTTGACTGGATTCGTCCATCCTTTAGCAATGGCCGTGTTCCTATTTCATCTTGATTTCTCTTTTTAAATAAACACCAAGTAATTGTTTTCGGAATACCTAATTAGAGAAGCAGTAAGGAGATAGAAGTTATGCTGATTGCAGTTGTTGGTTTTGGGTGGATCAGGGGAGTACCAGTTTGTTACTAGGTCATGTAATATCTGATATAACTTGCTAAACTGGTGATAAGACATTTTTTTTGGTATTTCTTTATTCATTAATGTGAAATGATGATGTAGCTTAACCACTCTTATTGCTTTTACTGCAGATATGCAATGCAGTAGTCATTGCTGGCTTATTGAATGCCACATTACTTATTCCTCGTCTGGAGTTTCACAATGTCTGGAGGGATTCAAGGCAAGCGTCCAAATTATTACTTACTAGTGTGTAATTCCTAGTAATGATTAAAAATTTGAACATCTTTTTCACTTTTCCTATCTGATCTCAAGGTTTTATACTCTCTGAAATCATACATTTTACAATCTCAAGGACATCTTTTACAGATGAAAGGATGTACCAGACGGAAGAAATGCAATGTTGTATTGAATTAAGAAAAGTTTCCTGCATTGATTTCTTGTTGAACTCTTCTTTCACATTCTTTGCCTTCTATATTTCGAACCAAGCATATGTAACTGCTAAAATGAAATAAGTGTAGGGTGATTGAAGAATATTCCTTTCCATTGACTTTTATTTATCTTGTGAAATATAAATTTAAAGTAACCGCTTCGTTTGCCACCAGAATGAATAATGTAGGTTCCTTCTCTGCGTGCTTCATTTCTTGTGAAAGTTTTCTCCTATTAAATCACTATTTTACTTTTGAATAACACCAAGAACCAGATCCAGTTGAACATCTGTATTCACAAAGGTTATTTTTGGTGTTTCCGTTTTTGTTACAAAGCAGTGAGTTTGGTGATATTTATGATGAAGACCATTTCATTTCCACACTTAATGATTACATAAAAGTGGTCAAAGAACTACCAGCAGAACTGATGGAGAGATATGATTCTAATATCAGCAATATTCAGAATTTGCGAGTTCAAGCTTGGGCACCTCCAAGATATTACCTGGAAGAGGTTTATCCTGTCTTATTTAAGCAGCGGTATGCAGTTTTTGGTTTCTGTGTATCTAATTAACTACTTGTTTCAGTAACATTCCCAAAAATCTTTCTGCCAAATGACCACCAGAAAGCAGCTTGGGCTTCTACTGCCTTCCTCTTCTTCATTTGGAAGGAAAAAAGTTAGCCCTAGGAGTATGGTAGCTTATTACGATCGTTGCATTTTTACATGAATATTTTGATGTCTTGGCAGTCAGAGTGAAAAGATGCATCACCTTGTGTCTCATTCTCAAATTTGTGATATTACATATGCTTGTGAAGGCTCATTAATATGGGATAAGATTAATGAAATCTGATTAGCTTGTGTAGTCTTAAACCATGACACATGATATCTTTAGAAGGGCATAGGTCGAACAGAGGGACAAAAACAATCTGTAGCACAGCCATGATACTGTTGTCTTTGAAGTCATTATTGATAGAGTGGAAGTCCTTTCCCTTTTTTCTAATAACATGGCATACAAGGAATGTCTCATAAATAAAGAGAAAAATTGCTCTCTTGCATCTATCTATCTATCTATTATTGATAGTGGATAGACTTTTTTCCTAGTAGTTAAGAGACGGCATTGACATTAATATCACATTATTTTGTTACTTATTCAGACCTGCATTATTTGTATTCACTAGTTATTTTATCATGCAGGGTTGTTCGTATTTCCCCTTTTGCTAATAGATTGTCAATGCATCTTCCTTCTCATCTTCAGTTCCTGAGATGCTTTTCCAATTATGAAGCTTTGAGGTTCTCCTTAGCCATATCAGCACTTGCAAAGAAGTTGGTCAAGCGCATGATTGAGAGCTCCAACTCTGGTGGGAAGTATATTTCTGTCCACCTTCGCTTTGAGGAGGTACACTCTCTCTTCGTAGTTCTACTTGCGTAGGTTTTTCTGGAGGTCGAGTGAACCTCTTGAGCTTCAATCTAATGATGAGACATCCATCTTATATCTGAAGGACATGGTAGCCTTTTCGTGCTGTATTTATGATGGAGGACAGGTTGAAAAGTCAGAAATGGATGTAGTACGTGAGAAGGGATGGGGAAAGAAGTTCAAACAAAAGTATCGTGTTATTGCACCTGGTCTCAACCGTAAAAATGGAAAATGTCCTATGACCCCTGTAGAGGTTAGTCTTTATTTAGCTGTTTTCCTTCAAATAAAACTTGGATTTTCATCTGGGCAAGAAGATGAATATATCAGCGTTATACTACCCTTGGTAGAGGAAATTCTCAAGGTCCAATGCAGCACATATGTCGTAAGTGCTAAACGTGAAAATATTGACCTGTAAGCAGTATTTCAGTCTCGATCACCAGCCAATCTTATTCAAAAATAAATTGTACAATTGACGTGCTTACAGATCAGAGCAGACCTGGAAGAAATTATTTGTTACTTTTAACACTTTTGAACACTTATACATCAGTGTCCGTGGATGATAAAAAGAAATATTATATCACTTGTGTGAAATTCCATCAGCCTCTGGGAAATCCCTCTTCTTAAAACAAACAATAACAACATATCCAGTGGAATCCCACAAGTGAGGTCTGGGGAGGTAGAACGTATGCAGACCTTACCACTACCTCATAGAACAAAAAATGAAATATAACATTTATCTTGGGCTATCTCTCTGAAACTGAACATTAAGAATAGACTCTTCTATAATGGATTGGTCTTTCTTTTTTTGTCATGGGATGTGGCTTATTTTGCACGAATTATCATATTGTGCAACAGAAAAGCATATTAAAAAGGCAAAAAAATTCTCATCTTATTGTGTTATATAGTAGGATGTGACACATTATTCGTTGGTCTTGTTTTGTCGTAGGATGTCTTTAATGCTGACAACCACAAATATCAGACAGGAATCTTTGGGATTTGTTTATAGAGAAGATATCTTGATATAGGAAAAGTATGCCACTAGCCTATTACTTGTAGCAGAAAATGAAGAATGTCAGAGCTGAATTTGCTACTGCACCAATGATTAAGTGTGCAATTTTATGGTTGAAAGAATGCTCATCTGTTGGTGAGAGATTTGGGAATCATTAAAAGAAAGAAGAGTTTCATGGCTATCTTGTGTGGGTGATGCCAAAGGCATCACAATGGATTTGGAGGAAGATGGACAATGTGGGTTACCAGGAGTTATACTTGTTCAAGAGATGCTTTAGAGGCTAAAGCAGGTGGACCGCTAGGTGACATTTTGATGTTTGTGAACCTGTGGGGTTAGTTATAGTTGGAGATAGGAGCACTTAGAAAAAATTTACCGGGGGGTAAAGTGATTGCAAAATGTTACTTTAGATATTTAGTATGTGAATTTGACATTGATAACGTTTATATTCAAGAGAGCTATTAGAATATCTTAGGATTTATGGTGAGCTATCGTCATCAAATGAACAATGGAAGGGATGGAAATATTTAACTCAAAGTAAATATAAATACCACAACATTTGGGAAGACTGTTCGCCAAATGAAGATAGGAAGGGGTAGACGTATTTAACCTCCAAGTTAAATATAATTACAACAACATTTGGGAAGACTGTCGAGGTGACATAGCTTCTTGTGAGGGGAAATCTGTATCGTCCTGCAATTTGGTTGGGATGGGAAGAAAGGAGTCTAGTGAGGGGACTTAAAAGAGAACATCCAAGTCATTTCCCTGGAGTCAGAAACTAAAAGTGGAAGACTATTATGCAGTTCCACGCTATATTTGCAACCCTTCTTAAGGTGGACAGAGGAGAACGTAAATTTCTTGTACATACGCTGCTAGTTGTGATGAACAAGAAAAGGAGACTACTAAGTACCTCCATTACCTTTCGCTCCTTGAACCAAATATAGTTTACATTATGTATATTTTACATGTCTTCTGTTGTGATCAAATCACTGTTATTCATTGTTAGCCATAAAATGAATATTGCATTATTCAGTCCCATAAATTCATAGAAAAGACGGAGTGTCTACTACAAATTGCTATACGTCAAAAGTTCATAATAAAAACAGCCAAATGTAGGAGGTTAACATTTCACCATAGTGCACTCTTTTGCTGAGTGTATATTTTAGGAGGTGAGGTCTTAAATAATGAATCAATTGAAGTTTCTTCTACCTCAAACTGTGTTTCTTCTAGATGGTCTTTGTTGATGAATAGAAGTTGGGTTAGTGTAGACACAGGGAGTAAATGTATGCTGGACTTGCCTAGTACGGGTTACCTCTTCTGTGTGGCTTGCGAGCTATTGCATCGGAGTGGGATTTTATCCTGTGCGCACCAAAGGATAGCGGCCGTGGATTTCTCTTGTCATCCAAAAAAAGGAAAGTACCTTTTTTTCAAAAAGAAATCATTTTCCCAACTTTACCCTTGCAATCAAAAGAGTAGAATATACTATAAGTCTGACTTGTAGTAGCTTTTTGACTAGCGGTTGAATTAATACCTCATTCTGCTCCTGGTAAGTTTTCGGATGGGTATTCAAAGGCTCGTTTAATCATTCAACTCATTCTCATAAAACTGAGAGATGTTTATTCTGAATTTTGTGTATGTGTTTGATCTTATCATCGTAAGTACTGAGAAATATGTTTCTAACTTCATTCAGTAAAGTCATTTTTCATCATGAAGGTGATAACTGTTATCTTGCCAGAAACATCACTCTCTCTTTTTCTTTTTTTCAGTGTAGAAAAAATTTTAAAAATATAGATACAAGTTAAGAAGGTCCTATACTTTATCACCCATGATTTTGGGAAAAGATAAAAATGAAGGTAAAAACATTCGATTATTTTATTTCTCTTTTCTGTGTGCCAGTATCACAACCCAGAAATCTAGGTCATGATGGCTTGCATCCTAAACCCAACCTGATGTGTAAGCTAAAAAGTAAAATCACATACAAGACTTCCAAAGAAAAGTCAGACCACAAACGAAAAGAAAAGAACTACACAATGAAATATCATAAACCTGATGTCATAAGTATATAGAGCATCTAATACAAGTCTGATACGATAATACTACTCAGTCTCTGAATAGTAATAAAGACTACAAATGAAAGATAGAGCTGATGGCGATCGAGGGGACAGGATCTCACCACCAAATCTAAAATAGAGTATCTGCTAGATTAGATCAGTTGTTGCTGGGATGACCCTGACTAGAATCTACATAACAAAAAAAGGAGACAGAGAAGTAGGGATAAGTACAATTCACATGTACCCAATAGGTTTGGCCAACTAGACAATAGGAATTGATTAAACTATGCAATAAACTAAGTAAGGAATTGATTAAACTATGCAATAAACTAAGTAATACTTCACCTGCACACAAAAATTCCCACTCTCGCATCAACGCCGACAATTTATATAGAACGGTACCAATAAAGTAAACATATAAGGTCAAATAATATCCAACTTCAGTAGATAATTCAAGCGCTCAAAGATCAATACCATGCAATGCATGGGTGGTACGACGGGGTCAAGACTGCCGCATAGCCTGTCATATACACCTGTCAAGCTGAGCCAGACCCAGGACCCATGGGGGCCTCAAAGACCATATACCTTGTCAAAATCTCAATATCTCATCCTCTTTGCCACCTAACTCATGGTCAATGATTTTAAAGGTGTCTCATTTTCCTTCAAAAAGATGTTTCCACATTTCTCAACTTTCCATATCCATGATATGATGGATGAGGATGAATGCATGTCAATACACAAGTATAGAGGTGATAATCATCTCAACGTATACACAAAAGTTTCAAAGTTCTCACAACTCAACCAATTTATGATAAACACCCTTATTTATAACTAGTGAAAAAGGGGTGCTTTTGAAATAAACAACCACCAATTGAAAATCATTTTATTTTTCAAAATATGCTAAAATTCACAACTCAAAAGCATTTCATTTCACAAAGTATGATAATAACCCACGACTCAACCTCTCGCTTGAGTATCTCAAGTAAACAGTCAAAATAACAAGTAAAGCTCCTACATGAGCAACACAATATAATCAATAAACCTCAAATCATGATGCAATCCCACCTCATAGTCTATGACATAAGAATAATAAATTACTCAATCCCACCTCGAATGTCAAAACCGCACCCAAGCACTCTACTGGAAAATAACCCTCAAATATCAACTCTGAAATGATTCTCAACTATCAAGAATGGAAACAATTCATCAAAAGAGTCCCAATGATACTCATATTGCAATTTTTCAATTCCAGAAGTAAAATCAAACAAAAATCACTTCGAAATCCACAAGAGTACTGAAATTTTATTGGAAAATCAGATTAGTAAAGAGGAGTTTGTGGTTGAAAACTCCATAAAAATTGAGCAAGAAATGAATTTGAAATCATAACTTTACTAAAAGTTGAAGTTCATGAAGACAGTGTAAAAATAAAAGTTCAAAACCAAAAGTTAAAAGGTAAAATCATAAAATAATTGATTGCAAGTAAAGATTTTGAGTTAAAAATACTCAATGAGTATATCTTGAAAATTCTCTTTAAAATTGCCACAATAGAAGTTTCAATGCTCAAAAATGTTCAATGGGGAAGATACACCAAAATTAGTCTTAAAACATGCCTTATTAGATGTCGCTTAAGCGCCTCTAGGGTCACTTTGGCGATATCTCAGAACTAAGTGGGTGCCGCTTAAATGATCAAGGGGTCACTTTAGTGGACACCTCCTTTTTGCTGTCACTGGTCCGCTTAAGCAGACCCCACCTAAGTAGCTCCCTTCACTTAAGCAATGAGGAGTCCGCTTAAGCGGTACTTGCAACATAGACTTCAGGTAAAAGATTTCAAGTAACATCCACAATCTTGGAATTGACCCTCGGGATTCGTTTAGAACCCTGCACACACAAACAATATATGTTACCTAATTAGAATCAACGTCTCAAACCCAATGGGACCATCAGAAATCGAATTCGAGGTCTGTTTGACTTGAAATTCAATTAGTTGTAACTAAACTAACTTAAGGTTCAAAAAGGCCAAAACGCCCTCGGAATTCCCGAAAAATATAACTAAGCCCTTCTCAAGCCTAAAATTACGTCTTGAAACAACAAAATCATCAGAAATGCAATTCGAGCATCCGAACTCAAAATGTTGACTAAAGTCAAACCTTGTTCCATGTTGTTACAAAATCTGTATAATAAATTATACATAGATAGTATAGAGATTTGATAGATAATATAGCTGATTATTAGGGATTTGAATATTTAGTTACCATAGTCAGCTTATTTAGTTACCTTAGTTTGTCCTCTCCATGTATTTATATAGTTGTTCTCTTTGAATAATAGACAAGTTATTCTCTCCATGTCTTATCAATAACATGGTATCAGAGCCTTGCTGCCTTTTTGAGGTGAGTTATCTCCCTCACAGTTTTAGGGTCAGTTTCTATCTCAGAGGTCAAGTTCTCTCTTTCTAGGTTGGTTGTTCACAATACATTCTCTTTCCAGTCAGTTCCTTTTTGGAAATTAACGGATTTGGTGGATATTTTGAGCCTATCTCTACCAGTTTTTTTTTCGATCATTGGAATTCAAATTCTACTGTGGCCCGGCTTTCCAACGACTTCATTATTTTTAAATTCTCCGATTTCGGTTGTTGCTGGTTCAAATCCCTTTTCTGAAGCTTAATTGGTTCTTTATCCAGAACCTTTGGCTATTCATCTTTTAGTTTCTTGTTACTCTGTAAACTGCTGGGTATTCCAGCCATCTGAACACTATTTTGGGATATTTTGATTTTCACTGGATTGCTCTTTTTGTGAGTCTGGGAATATGGTTTTGGTTTCAGCAAAATCTTTTGCTAAAACCTCTCATCAGAAATCATTGAACGAACCCATTATTGTTAATGCTTTTATGAAGTCAGATAAGACATGCCTTATGACGTCTTCAAATAAATGGGTGATTAATTCAGGTGCAACAAATCACATGACAGGTAATCCTAATATGTTTTTTAGCTTTCAGTAGCGCCCTCTCCTGTTACTGTAGTTGATGGATCAACTTGTAGTAGTGTTGGATCCGGAACTGTGAAACCAACATCCTCCATTACCTTGTCATCTGTATTGAGTTTACCAAAGTTGGCCTTTAATTTGATTTCTGTTAGCAAAGTGACCAGAGATCTTAATTGT
>JAPFFP010000008.1:6814203-6835377 GCA_026153255.1 Solanum medicagineum | reverse complement strand
TGACTAAAATTCATGGGGTTAACGAACGGAGAAATTCGAGCCATATTTATGACTGTAGGGGCATATTGGACTGATATTACAATGAAGGGTAATATTGAACTTTTTCAAAAGTAGAGCGAAAAATATGACCCTTTTCCCTGAAAAAGAAAGCCTTCTCAAGTGATCTCATATGGCTCATTTATCCCTCCATATATGTTATTTGCACCTTCTGACGAATGTGATTATTTCTAATTGTATAATCTTTTAAGGTTGCACATCTATCTTAATGTCTATATCTTTTGGACACTCATCTTGTGCATATGTTAGGATCTTAGAGGTCTAACATTTATCCCATATAACATTGTTAATCTTACAAGTGTTTATCAAACTTGATTTTTACTTTTGGTAGATATATTCCTATAACTCTTGGATAGAATTTCTCAATTTCAAACATCTTATTTTGATTATGTTCTTAGACTATCATACTATTCTTCTCGAGCATCAAGCCTTGATGGCTGAATAATTTGTATATAGACTCCACAGTCCCATCTAATCTCACAATAACGTCACTCTTTCTTGTGTTGGCTAAACTTGGAATGCATATATCCAGTCTTACTTCTACTTTTCTAAACAGTTGTTTCTAGAGTGCCTCTCAATCGTTCAATCTAGTTTCGCAGTCTATTATCTGCTAAAAGATAAAAGAAAAAGAAGCTTGCTTCAGGTGAAGCAGTATAACGGTGAACCTCATCCAAATGCTTAGGTATTTGGCAAGTTTGTTTGATTTAAAGAGAAGCGTTTGGGGGGGTGGGCAATGACTGGGAGAAAAAAGGTATTTCAATTCTTCAACTTCTTATACTAGTACTGGTCAAAGTGAGAACTAGAACATTCAAGGATGCTAATATTAGTTCACAAATAACTTATCTTAATAGTGTACAAATTGAGTGCAGTCTGAGATTTACCACGTTAAGTATGCTGGAATTAGACGGCTAGTTTCAAACATAGCTATAATTTTCTCTTTTTCATATGTCTCACTGTTAGTGATGTACATTCAAGAAACTTATAGTAAAATTTTAGTATTGGTATATGAATGTCCATGAATCTGGAAATGAACACTTCCATGTTGAGGCTCCTGCAACTCAATAGACTTATTGAGGCCCTTGGATGAGAGCTAAGCAAGGACTTGCTTTTCCACAGAAAAAAAAGAACGATTACTCTTTGTTTTAAATTGGTTTATGGCAAACAATATAGCTCCTTATATAGGAATTATGAGCACAAAGTTCCCTAATTCCTGATATTCTAATTATTATGACATATACCTTAATGATTTTCTTGGCGATAATATAGTCACTAAGAAAATCTGTACATAATGTTCTTAATGATACTCTTGATTTTGAACTCAGAACATGAAGTCTGTAATGAGTAGTAGTATCTACAGTTTAAGAAGGGTGATAGACAGATCTCCTAGGCCTTGAGAAGTTAAAATCTTATGAATTTATCAAACAAAAGCTGGGTTGCTGCATTTCTTTTGAGAGCACCTCGTGATTGATTATTCTCTAGGTATGATTGTCTTTAAATTGCCAACTTAGCTTCCTCAACCAAAGCTATAGGCTTACCAAAGCGTTCAAACTTATGTGCCTAAATTTGGTGTTGAGGGTTCACCATCTGGGGTTTTACGTATTTGCAGTTTAATTTTTGGAGTAAATTCTGACATCCACTTGTTTGTTAGGTTACAGATAAGAATTTACTAGATGAAGTCATGAATGGCTCAATGAGTAACAATGAAAGCAGAGTCAAAGAAGATGGGTACATATACATGGTTCTGGAATATGGTGAAATTGATTTGGCTCATATGCTGTCTCAGAAATGGAGGGAACTAGATGCCTCTGATTCAATTATTGATGAAAACTGGCTTCGATTTTACTGGCAGGTCAATTTCTTCTTTTTTTTTTTTGCCTTTATCTGCAGTTACAGATTATTTCTACAAAGTTGCTGTCAGGACCTAATCTTTATTGAGGATACGTTTTCCAATCTGGAATTGTTTTGTTACTACAGGTTCTTGTAGAGTGTCTTATGATTAACATGTAAACAGTTTTTCTATGCTGTTGTATCTCTTACTCCGGCGTTCAATATTATGCCTTACACCATACTCCACTAACCCCCCCCCCCCCCCCCCCACCCCCCCAAAAAAAAAAAAAAAAAACACCTTGTATAAAGTGATCATGTACATGAAGAACAACAAAATAATCACAAATGAGTTTCCTTGGTAGTAGTAATGATGAAAAATCTGTTGTAGCATCCAAATGTGTGTCCTAGTAGTCAATGAAGTGGGTGGATAACCATGAGGTCTCAGCAGAGTAAATAAGATGAGGTGATTTTTATCCACATGTGCTAGCCTTGGTGGATGGAGTTACCTTGTATCTCGGCAGTTATCCCGTGGAATTAGTTGAGATACGCGCATGCGATCCTAGTCATCATGGTTATCAAAAAAAGAAAGTAATGTGGGAGATTTTGAGTGGAAAACCACTCAGCAGCGAAATGTGCACTTTTATGGTCTGCACTCTTTTCTTGGTTGATTTTTCTCCTCCTGTTCTTTTTTATTCTTTTTGCAAGTTGGGTAGTGGAGATTGGGGAAGGTTCTGGATAATGACGAATGACGACTGAGAATGTAAAATATCCACTTGCCATTGTTGGTTGAAATGGAGGAAGAGAAATAAGTGAAATTTGGGCTAGCATGGTAGTTTTTTTGTGTTTTGTTTTGAAGTACATTTTCTAAAATTTTTTACTTTATAACATGTATTGTGGGAGTTGTCTTAGGCAGTTCAGGGGGGGTTTTGGAGATGAACCTTACAAATTTAGTTGTACAAGGATGTTTGCAAAGAAAGGGGGTGAAGTAGGAATTCACTTGTAGGGGTAAAGTATGTCTTTGGCCAATGTTAATTATGCCTGACTTCAATGTCCATCATTATGGTACTTGCAGTTTACGTATTTATTCCTGGAAAAATTAGGATAAGAGCTATCATTCAGTTGAAATGCATCTTATGCTTTTAGGGAGTTATAACATTCAGAATGTGTTCAGTACTTCAGTATGAAGGAAAATGCTTTTCAGGAAAATAAGTGGATTTCCTACTTATTCTCTTGTGTTCGGTACATAAGCAAAAACTATTGTCCTAATAATAATGTTCGTGTATAATCCAAGACAAGTACTATGGTAGGTTGGATGGTAGGGATGGGAGAAGACGGGGGTGGGGTGAAAATGAAGTGTATAGGATGGGGAGGACGCAAACAATGTAGAGTGCCACTTGTGGAAATTTTTTCCCCTACTCCCACTAGGAAAATCATTTTCCCTTATTTTAATAAATTTATTTGCCTAGAGAAAATATTATTTAAACAATTTTGACCAGCCATACATCGGATAATTGGAATACAAAATATACCCTTGATTATTCTAGTCTCATGTCTGTATATAGATTTTCACTTTGCACTGTAGGACATAAATTTACATGGGTCTCATTAATAAGATGTAGCACACTCAAAACTACTCTTTTGCAAATATGTCACGAACTGTTCTTTTGCTAACAGAATTTTTAGCTCCCATTTGGCCATAGATTTTGAAGTTGAAACTTAAGTTTTTGAAGTTGTGATTTTGGAATTTGAAGTCGTGCTTGGTCATGTCTTTTACTTGATTTTTTTTTTGGAAGTTTGGTAAGTGAAGTCCCAAAAAAGCCAAAACTCGTCTGAGCTAGTCTTTGGAAACTTGAAAACATTTGAAGATCAGATTTTTAGGATCCTATCAAATTTCATGGCCAATAGATTTTCGAAGATAAAATTTCAAATTCACTCCCAAAATCTATGGCCAAACACTTAAGTGTATATGTTTTAAGGTAAATGAAGGTCAAAACTGATTGAATCCGGTAGTACTTCTCTCAGATTTTTATTGAAAATAAGTACTGATCTTCTCTTGTTAAGAATATGCTTTCAATGGCCATTCTCAGTATTATGCCTTGAGAGCTCTTGAACCTCAATATTCTTTGCTCCAGGAGAAATAGTAGAGATTTGATGATTTCCCCCTTAATGTGTCTTCATTTGATCAATTTTAAGGTGTATGCAATTCCATATTCAACTTAAAATCATGAATCTAGATATAAACGTAAGGCAAGATGCTATATGACAAAAACTGTAATCCATCCAGGGGAAGGGGAAAGGGAAGGGGAAGAGGAGTTCCATGTTGCTTTTAAGGTAACTGAAACTGGCCATGATTGAACCAAAGCTAATTCAGGAATCTGTCCTTGTATATCGTAAGTAAATGCTATGAATAAGAGAACAAAAGAACTTTGGTCAGTTTCCTTTTGATAAATTGAGATCGTCACATTTTTATTTATAGTATGTTTTGTTTGTGCTTAAATTTCTTCATTATATGATTTCAAAAAGACTTACATCAGTTGCTTTTTGATAAATGGAGATGGTCACTTTTCTATCTCAATCTGCGAACACTGTTTATGCTTCAATTTATTCATAATATGATTTTGAATTCAAAAAATTCGGGACAGTCCAGTTAAAGAAAGGATCTTTCAGTACCAGTTAAAACTTTTGATTATTATTATGATTTTATATTTTATTTCTTTTTTATAAGATAAATGCCTCGCTTATTTGGTCGTAAGTATTGGGTTTTTCTTTTCTTTTAGAATTATAAACTTCTGTCGAGGGCAGTACTTTGGGACCCCTTTGGTCTTCCATCTAGTATAGGTTTAGACTGGCATAGCCACCTTAATTTCATTTACTACTACTATTTTACGTTATACAGATTTGAAATCCGGTAAATTTATAATATATATGAATTGTATTCAAAAGTTCTGAACATACTTTGCAGCAAATACTTCTTGCTGTTAACACCATACATGAGGAGCGGATAGTCCACTCTGACCTGAAGCCAGCTAATTTCCTTCTTGTCAGAGGCTCATTAAAGCTGATTGATTTTGGTATAGCAAAGGCTATAATGTGTGACACAACCAACATTCAACGTGATTCACAGGTAGTTTGCTCTTTTCTTTACGATTACATGGAATGCATTTGATTGCCCCACACCCGACATCTAAAAGAAAAGAAGTATACTGCCAAAGAAGATATACATATAGTAATCGGCAATGCCAACTTCTTCCTGTTTTCTTAGTGGATGCTAATTCTTATACAGGTTGGTACTTTAAGCTACATGTCGCCTGAAGCTTTTATGTGTAATGAGACAGATGCAAATGGCAATACCATAAAGTGTGGTCGGCCCTCAGATATCTGGTCATTGGGATGCATCCTTTACCAAATGGTTTACGGGAGAACACCCTTTTCAGAATACAAAACTTTCTGGGCAAAATTCAAAGTTATAACAGATCCAAACCATGCAATCGCCTACGAACCTTTATCCAACCCCTGGCTACTTGATCTTATGAAGAAGTGTCTTGCATGGGACCGAAATGAAAGATGGAGGATTCCTCAGTTACTTCAACATCCTTTCCTCGTTCCCCCTGTTCCACCACAGTTACCTGCTCCTCTTGAGCAAACCTGTACGCTGCTCCAATTAATTGCTAAATCATGTGAAAACGATAGAAAGGCATCGATGCTATGCATGCAACTCCAAAATTTACTAGTGCAGCCCAGTCAAGTATCGCATGTGGCATTACCTGTATGCCAATATCAGAAGCTGCTTTGTGATGTCTCTTCCCTCTGTCTTCAACTCCAAGAACAGTTGGGAAACTCAGAAAAAGGAACAAAGATATAATGTTAAAGATGATTTATATATTTTAGCCTTCTTCACTCCTAGGTTAAGGTCTTCTGCCAAGTCACTGATGTGTTTACAAAAACTACTCGGAACAAAGTGGGCATTGACACTGTTTTTGTTTTCTTAAAGTGGCTTGCAGATGATAGGTGAAGAAGTGTTGTTACTTTTCTAGGAAAGAGGACCCTTATGTATGTGGAAGAGTTGGTATGATGTCCTTGGAAATGTATAATGCCATTTTCATCTACGTGTATAATTTTTTAGTCTTTCTACCTAAGAAATCGTGTTTTGTAAATCAAAATAGAAGTGGGAGATGATGAATAAATAAGTCCATCTACTTCTCATTCAATTGGATCCAAGGGTTGTGTTTTAATGATTCTTTTTCAGTAGTGAAGTTGGAAATGCCAGAACATCTGTTCTTCAATAGCTTCATTGAGTTACCTACTCAAAGCTTAGCTATTTAATGGGATAAAGCTTCATTTCTGTATGTTCGAGTTTAGAACACATGAGCCCTTATTTTATGTTATTAGTGTATGGTCTCTTTGCTACACCAGACGCATTAAGGTATGTTCGTAATAATCTCTTCTAATCAATAACCAATCAATTTGTAACACCATTCTTGGGACCAACGTTTTAAAAGGCAGTTTTGAAACTTGCCTCTAGGTGGGGAACTCGTAAAACTCTTTGAGGCTCAAGTGTGGTGCCACTTATGCCCTAACCCTTGAGTACACATTTTCAACACGCGTAATGCCTAATGTACGGGTTGCCTACCAATTTTTTCACAGATTATATATCAAATCCCTTACACTTTGTTTGGATGGTTATTATGTACTATTTTATAATGTATCATACTGTATTGTTCAATTGAATATAATGTTTGGATAGATTGTATTGTTCTTCGTCGTTACATAATATCATACATCTATAATAATGATAAGCTTATGAGAAATTGAAGGGTATGTGTTGGATTCGATGAAAAAATAGATATAAATGATAAAGTAGAATTATTAAATAAATAAATAAAGTAAAAAATAGTAGAATTATTAAATAAATAAATAAAGTAAAAAATAGTAGAATTATTAAATAAATAAATAAAGTAAAAAATAAGAATAAGATATTAAAGTAACGACACAACAACACCAAATCGATCATTACATAAAATGCGTCTTTTCGTCCTTATCTAACGATGGAATTAATCGATACGATACAATGAAATTTAAGTAACAACGAAAACAAATATTGTATTTAAACTAACAATACAATATAATACAACAACTAACCACCATCCAAACAAGGTTTTAGTTGGCATTATTGACTTTCGTAATTCCCAATAAATGAATGGATCTTTGGAGCTTTTTTCATCATATATATATATATACACCCTTTTCTATTATGTTAATTAAAATGTCATTCATTTACTTTAAACTAAATTAATAGATTTCAATCTAGATTAAAAAAAAAACGTGCAGTTGAGTACATTGAATTTGATTGTTGAAAGTTGTTCCAAATTCTCACGATTATTGGAAGTTTCAATGCTTAGTTGATGCCTGCAATTAGTTCAATTAAAAATGTTTTGTTTCTTTCATTTTCCATGTTAATAATAA
Organism: Solanum medicagineum; assembly: GCA_026153255.1. NCBI lineage: Eukaryota > Viridiplantae > Streptophyta > Magnoliopsida > Solanales > Solanaceae > Solanum > Solanum medicagineum. The sequence goes on along the minus strand of JAPFFP010000008.1, from coordinate 6,828,030 downwards.
TCTTTTCATATTCTTTAAAGAATTCTATAAATTTGGATACAGAAATTCATAGTGTTCAATCACATAATCAAATGTATATGATTGTATTATATAGTAGGCTTTTGGTGATCATCTTTTCAATTATTTGTCAAAAGTTTTGTACTGAAAGTACCTTATATTAAAATTTAAATCAAAAAATTATCTTATAATTACTTTTAACATAAATCAATAATGACAATTAAACTAGACTTAATATAGGGTTAAATGTTATAACATATCACTTTTAACAACTTAATATGTTTTAGTGATTAATCCTTTTAGTTTTGTCATCAAACACATTCATTCTACTTAATCTTTCATGTACATATTTGTCCTTATAAAGTAAATAAGAAAAATCAGTTTCTTCACTTTTGTTTTTCGTCATTTTATTTGCTACCACCCACGAAGTCCTAGAGATTACTATTAAATTGATCATATTTTTTTTAATTAATCACTCCTTATAAACGTATACCTACAGTGTAGAAATTGAATAATTGCATTTACGTCGCCTTATTATTCTACAGTCTTTTTTCTTTCACTAATAACGTTATAAAACTTCTCATAGTGTGGTTAAAAAAAATCAAAACATCCTTGGACCAAATATTCAAGCACTTTGTTCACGCAATGTCTTCTTCTTCTCTCATATATTGTTCTATTTGGTGCATAATATCTGATTGTGTGTGTTGAATAAAAGAATCATTTAAATTTTGTTTGTTTATATTAATATTGAAAAAAGAATCGATTAGTATCTCCGAAATATTTCTCATCTTTCTTCTTTCCTGCCATAAATTTGTAAATTATAGCTCCAGTATTTTTTGAGGATATAATTTTGTGCTTAACGGTTACAACATTTCAACAATACTATCTTCATAATCTCTTTTTTTTTTTTTTTGTTAATACACTTATCATTTGTAAATTTTTTATCAAGTATTTTGAGGTAAACGTGCAACGCACATCCACAGAAACTAATATATATTAAAAGTGGGAAGCTTTAAAGTACAAAATTGGATTATCATTTTACTCCTAAATTAAAATGTTATAAAATATCTAAATTAAATAATAATTTAGTGTAATATAATATAAATTTTATTATTGTTTGTATCAAAATATAAGTCAGAAAATGGGTACAAAGTTCTTATAATTACTACAACCTATTCAATGTCACAAAAGTGCTTTTTCATCTTCCTAAATCGGTCATTTAATATTTTTGTTGCTTTTCAACTTTTCAAAAATTCTTTTTCATCCCATACATGCATATTTACTGTGTGGGTGTTCTTTTCTATTTTTCTACAATTCTCAACGTTTTAAAATTTTATAAATTGTCAAACATCACTATTCCTTGGTTCTAGGAGTTTGATACATCTTATAAATACAAGTTTTGATCCAGGATAAGATTGACTGGAAAGGAAAGTTTCTAGAGTTACAATGGACCTGGATGACCTTCATAAAGGCCATTTTTTCTCCTTGAAGTTTAGTAAATGAAGTGTAGATTTTCTTTTTTCCATCCATATAATTGAATTTTTGGTCACACTTTGAATTTATGTGAAGTATATTTGTTTGATATTGGGAATGCATAATTATGTCCTTCAAACGCAAGTGATTTTATGGATACATTTATTATTTTTTCTTTTGGTCTATTTATTTTATTTGTTTGAACATATTACCATTAGAGGGATTCAATCAGCTTTGTTATAATAAAGATGGTTAGTAAGTCTTGTAATTGAGTTTCAGGTTATATTTAGCTTTTCAGTAGAATCTTGCCGTTGTTTGAAATCTTAAAAATTCATACTTTTATGTTATTATTTTTAATTTCTTGCTAAATCATTATTTTGTGTTAAAGTACAAGTTTATTTATTTTATTTATTATTTATGGTTGATTATATTTATTTTATTCATTTTAACATTTTTAACGCAATATAGTAATTCATTTTGTTCTTATCAGAATATAATTATATGCGTATGTTTAATTGGCCTAAGATTTGGACCCATATCTTTTAGCCCATTAGGTTTAGATTTCGAGGTGTATATAATCTTTATCAGCATAATTGAATGAGTGGCATTTTAATATTAGAAACCCTAAAAAATATCCATTTCATCTTCATTTTTTATTCCGGTGGCAATCGCGGGAATCTAGCGGAACCTCGCCGGAGAACCTCCGTTTCCAGCCCCACTCTCTCCTCTCCACAACCACAAAACCATACCCCTTCTCCTCCATTTCCGCCACTCAAGCATCAGCAAACCACCACCAAAATTCCATCCCAAATGCCACAAAAACCCTGCCCCAAAACCACCCATTTCAGCCCCGAACCAGCAACAAAACTCCAACTGAATTCACCCCAAAATCCCTCCTGCAACACACCAACAAAATCCCCTTTTTAGCGACCTAAACACCCTCTGTTTTCACTAACCAAACGCAGCCCCAAAACCTCCATTTCCAGCCACCCACGGTAGCTCCGAACACCACCCAAACCCTCTCTGTTTTCACCTAACAACCAGCCCAAATACAGCCCCAAAAAACCACGTTAAGACATATGAGAAACGCTACCATTTCAGCCTCATAATCCACCAAAATTACCCCCAAAACGCAACACAAAACAACACCTTGGTTTCACCTGCAAACAGCCGTCAAGAAGGTCTAAATCAGCAACCAAACAACCTTAAAACGCAGCCCCAAATCCGAAACAACAACAACAACTCAAAGCTCTCCGAATCAGAGCTCCACTAGTGAAACACCGACTTCGACATCAACTCCAACAAACCTCACTTATTTGTACCAATTCCTAGTAGAAACTGAGTTATTTTCTAATTTCTTGTTGATTTTGTTCGTTGTTAGTGTTGAATGTTATGTTTTTACTCGAATATTTTGGTTATGTGGATATTTTGTTTGAAAATTTACTCCGTTAAGTTTACATTATTTTGGTTCTTGACTGATTTTTATCACTGATTGCTTTTATTTTTAGCACTTTGCCAAGCTTTGTTATGGTTTATATTCGTTGTCGATTATTTTCTTTTGGGATTGATTTTATTTGGGTATTCTCCAGTGATGTTAGATTTCTTTGGTTATTTTACTTGATTAATTGATAATTAGGTATTATGGTTAGTTTTTGATTAATTTCTATGGTTATCTATGTTTTCTTCATCTTTGTTGATATATTTTGCTGGTTACCAATTTTCATTATTAATAAATGTTGTCCAGAATGATTTTGCATGAATTCTTTACTTCTCTGTTAACTCTTAAGTCTATGATGACAATTTTGATTCGGTTATTATTTTGTTATTATTATGGGATACTTCAAATGACTTTGTCTTTATATTTTTAGTTAGTTCTATTTAAGTACCAATCAAACTTGGCCGATGACGAATCTATCCGTCGGATTTCAAGGCCTCTCCATTTAGAAAAGACGGAAAAAATCTTAGTTTAGATTGATATTTGTTATATTTTAAAATTCAAAAATTTTAGTTCAAGTTACGTATACATTGTTTTGTTAAATCTGACCGATGAAAAATCTACTCGTTGAATTTCGAGGCCTCCCCATTCAAAAAGACGGAGAAATTTAGTTTAGACTAATGCCTATTGTTTTTTAAAATTCAGAGATTTTGTTTAAGTTCACATACGCGTTATTTGTTAAAATTGGCCGATAAAAAATCTATCTATCGGATTTCGAGGCCTTCCCATTGAAAAAAGACGGAAAAATTTAGTTTAGATTAGTAGTTGTTATATTTTAAAATTCGAAAACTTTGGTTTAAATTCACGCATACTGTTTGTTAAATTTGGCCCAATGACGAAACTTCTCCGTCAGTTTTCGAGGCCTCCCCATTAAAAAAGACAGAACAATTTAGTTTATTCTTTATTTATTTATTATTGTGTATATCATTTCTGTGTGTTTATTTCATGATTATCATACTTATGTTACATTGTGTATCTCCTCCTCAATTTGAAAAAAATGAGTTCAGTCGGGACGCACAGTTGTGGATTCTGAAGGGTGCTAATACCTTCACTTCAGAATAATTTGAACCCTTACACGAAATTTTTGGTTCGGAAACTATTTTGTAAATAATTAATTGGTTTCCTAATTATTCTTAAAATTAGGTGGCAACTCTGAATTAAATTATTTTTTCTTTTAAATTCTTTTATTTAATTACTTTTATGAGTTGCCACAATGTTGCGTCTTCGTGATGTCAACAGAATGACGACTCTGCTGGGGATATTTCGAGGTTCTAACCATTATGAGTACATTTTTTCAAATTAAGGAGGATTCTATTTTATTTATTTATTTATTTTTGTATTGTATCACATATGTATATATTGTTATTTGTTTGTCTATATTGTTTATATTCATTCATTATTTATTTATTTATATGTATATTATCATTATATTCATGGGATGTTTCCATTGATATTGATTTTGTATTTAAAAGAACGGTTTTACGAACCTGCAACGGGTCTTTTTGATACATTTGACCCTTCTTAGAATAAGTGACAATTTATTAGTTCGTGATGCGTCTAATGATTGTCATAAGTTCCAATCCAAGTCGTGAATTTGGGCCCTAGTTTGTCAAAAGTCTGCTTTATCTTATATATTGTGTTGATTATTTATCTATTGTATTTATTTATTTATTCATTCATTCATTATTTGAGTAATTGTCTGTATACTGTCATTTGTATTCATGACATTAATTCCACTAAACAGCAAATAATTTGTATTAGGAATAAGGGCGGTTACGTGGTTTATCCGCGACTGTCTTTTCAGAAAAACCCCTTTATATTTTTTGGAAGTGGTAAGTGGGTAGTTGGTTTGTGGTCGCCAACGCCATTTACTATTTCACCCTGTAGTTTGTCCAACTAGGGTACCAGGTCTTTTGAAACCAACTCTTGATAAATCTAGGCTAGAGAGTATTCATTTAGGTGCATTTGCCTAGGGTGACCCGATATTTAGGATGTGGGTCCATTATAACACCACCTTGCATCTAATTGAAAAATGTGTATGTCGGATTGTCTGTACCATAGCCCTTTGGGTTTGGGATTTTTATTATTTGTAGCTTAGTTCATTTTATTATAAAAGTAAATAGTTTAGAGTTATACCCCTATGTGGGAATTATTTTTGTTTGTATACTCTTTTCCCTCATTTTGTATCCCCATTCATTTTATTCATATGATTTGTGTAATGTATTTTTAGGGGAGTAATAGGACGTACAAAGGATATACACATTTTTCAATATTTAGATTTATTATGTACACATTATACTTATTCATTTATGTAAATATTACATAATTTGTTCCATTCATATTTATTAGTCTTGTGTAAATACATATATTTTATTTAAAATATGATTTTGCTAATTACAATCTTTTTAAACTATGTTTGACTTGATTCCCATTTTAACGGGATACGTAGACGCCAAAATGGCTCGGTCATATTCCCCGCAAGCTTTCACAATAAAACGGGGGGAATTTTTTTTGAATAGCTCAAAAAAAATCACAAATTTTGTGTATAGTTTAATTCTTGTATACTATTTCACTTTGTTTGTTTTACATTCTTTACACATATACACATAAAAAAAAGATTTTTGTTAGATATTTTCTTTAATATGAATAGATTGTTCTTAAATATATTCATTAATTTTTTCATTCATGTTATTTTTCTTTCAAAATATACTTTAATTTTTTTAAAAAAATATGCATTTTATACCATATCCATCAGAACTACGCGTACCTAATTCTCAATTATTTGAGATACGTAGGCAACCCTTTTTGGATTCGGTGCTCCTTTTTCAATTTTAAAAAAATAAAATAAAAGGGAATCATATGGTGTATATATTTTATACTATTTATTCACGATCTATGCGTACCTGATTCTCAATTATTTGAGATACGTAGGCAGCCCTTCTTGGGTTCGGTGCTCCTTTTTCAATTTAAAATAAAATAAAATAAAATAAAAGGGAATTATATGGTGTAAATATTTTATACTATTTCTTCACGATCTACGCGTACCTCATTCTCAATTATTTGAGATACGTAGGCAACCTTCTTTGAGTTCGGTGCTCCTTTTTAAATTTTCAAAAATAAAAATAAAAAGGAATCATATGGTGTATATATTTTATACTATTTCTTCACGAACTAAGCGTACCTGATTCTCATTTGTTTGAAATACGTAGGCAACCCTTCTTGGGTTCGGTGTTCCTTTTCAATTTACAAAAAAAAAATAAAAAAAAATTGTGAAATATTTTGTAAGATGGAAATAATTGATTTTGTTGTAAACCATAGATTCTTTTGGTACCTCTCATTATATTTTTGTGATTCATGAAAATTCTTTTGCACTCATTCATGATAAGAATAAAACCAACTTCATAGTTTCAAGTGCATTGTGTGGTGAGTATTAGAACTAAATTCAATTGTATCGCATTGTTGATCTAGAACTTGGTCCGGATGTTTGGGGCGAAATCCTGAGTAATGTTTGGTTTGAGAAAGAATTATAGGCTTTCTTTGACCCGTTTGTGCCTTTCAAAGCCTACCAAATGACATTAGTCCTTAGTTTTTCCCACTTTGAGCCTGAAGCCTTTTCTTTGGACAATCACACCTTAACCGTTTGCCTTTTTGAGTGCTTACATGCACTATCCTTCTCTTGGTCCATCCTTCTTGAGCACACAAATAATGTACAAATGATAAGATAAAGATTCAAGTTTGAAATTACTACAGGCAAAAGATGCAAAGTCTCAAAGTTAAGGAAGCAAAACGACTTCTAGAGACAGAAAAGAAAAAGGATGTTGAGAAAATAAGAAAAGACGAAAATACCCCTGCAAAGTTAAAGAAAGACAAGAAGAGAATTGTTCCAACAAAAGAGAAAAATTTCCAAAAGAAGGGGTAAAATGAAGAAAATTCTCAGCGAGTAATGTCTCTATGAAGTCAAAACAAGGACAACAAAGAGTATCAAGCGTCAAATACGCATTAATTGTCAAAAGCACAAAATCAGTGTGACGCTCAAGGAAGAATTAAGTCACTTTTATGCCAGATGAATATCCCACCAGCCCCTGAGCCTCATCACAAGCCAATTACAAGTCCTACATGATTACATTTTAAATATTCTCACATTAGTGGAGACTCACATGAAGTCTAAGCATTTGGTATCACAATTGCATACATTGAACATCTTTCTGAGTGTGAGCGTATTTTGCAAAATGTCCTTAAATCAAATGTTTCCTGCACGTGTGAAATAGGACTTTCTTTGTTGTGAGAGCACTTGACATATTAGGATTGGTATAATTCAAAACGTTTGCTTGAATCAAGTTGAACAGATCTTATTGATACTTAAGTATGTTTGAGGTATCACTTGAACCTATAGGAGTTACTCCAAATTCAATCTTGGTTGGAAGAAAAAATGAAAATAAAAGAAATGCTTATGTATTCCTAACTGTTGGTACCAATTGTAGTTAAGGTTTGACTATTTCTTTATATTCTTTATTTTTGAAAAAAAAAAGAGGCCAAACATTTTTTTTGGGATTCCTTTTTATTATTCTTTTATATATACACCTTTAAAAAGATTCTTGAATTATTTTCTTATAAATTGCATTTTTCTTTTGATATATGATTGTTGTTTTAAATAATGTGATATTAGGTTAATCCCTCAATGTGAGATGCTTATTTTATTTCATTGAATTCTGCATTCCAAAGAATGTAGTATATCTCTTATTTTAAGTTAAATCATTTTGGAGCGTCACTTGTCTTCAACGTGATAAGTTAAATAATTTTGGAGAGTCGCTCGCCTTCAACGTGACAAGTTAAATCATTCTGGAGTGTCACTCGCTTTCAACGCGACATGTTAAATAATTTTGGAGCATCACTTGCCTTCAACGTGACAAGTCAAATCATTTTGGAGCGTCACTTGCCTTCCACGTGACAAGTTAAATAATTTTGGAGCATCACTACCTTCAGTGTGACAAGTTAAGCTATTTTGGAGCGTTACTTGCTGTCACACCCCGAGCATGCACCCTGGATGTGTCCGGCACTCGGACACTATTTCTGGTCCCAAGAGAACTACTTGTCCTGGCTACTTACTCAGCAGAAGACTTGAACAATATTAAAAAGCAATAAAAGCAACAAGCTAATTCATAAATTGTCTACATAAGCTGAATGTAAAAGTGCATAAGCAATACTGACAAACGGGGACTAGAATACTAACACATGGTCTTTGGAACTTCTACTAAAGCTGTTTGAAAGGACTACTAGGACAGGCTCCAAGTAGCCAGAACTAAAAATAAATGCTGCAATGAAATATGATAACTCAAGAGCCTCGGACTGAGAAGAGGCCTCACCCAAAAGACTGGAAACTGTTAGGTTCTCAACGAAGCGGCTGCTGAGGAACTCTGTCACTTGTGTCTGCATCATGAAACGATGTAGGTCCTAAAGACGTCAGTACGTGGTATGTACAGTATGTAAGATGGCCAAAACATTTAACCAGAATATCATGATACTTCTCAAAAAGACATAAATATAACTCATAATGAAATAACAATGATAATATGTACTGTGTATGCTAAAAGTAACATGCTGAAAACTAGTAAGTAAAACATATCTTCTTAACTTGGGGAGTTTCTCTAACTGACAACCACTACTATGAGATTCGTGGAGATACAACGTCTTGCCCATGCTGCCAGAGATGACCCATACTTTTCCGAGGTAGGGGACGAAGAACTAGGGGAGTGGATCCATCCCAAACTGGGCCATCTCAGTGGTTAATGGGGAAGGTATCATGGTACAATCCTATCCTATGCTGGCTACATAGTTTATGAGTTTGAGTAATTAATTCTACTCTCACCCATATCGGTGCTCAATACTACTCCCAAAATGATCTTTATATAGCTAATACTTAAAGACTTGAAATTCTTAAAATTTGGTTTACTCGGGGACTTAGCCCAACTTACTACTTAGTTTTCTCAACTGAGATCTTTAACTTTACTGGAACTAGTATCTTTCACGTACTTTCAAATATGCTAGGTTACTCAACTAAAGTGCCAAGAAATCTTCAAGAAAATACTCTAACTTGATTCAAACTATACATATGCTAGCTTTTCTTTTCTTGAAATAAATGCAAGATTTTTAAGAATACATCATTTACAGTAATTATTGTACAACCATGCAATTTCATACTAAAATCAGCAAAAGACATGATTTCATATAAAAACGAGTGCATAAACCAATGTATGGATGGAATTTTCTAATACGGGATGAAAATTCTTGATCTTATGGTTTAACCAAAATTTTGTATGGAATTGGGAATTTTTAAATTCCAAAATAATAATAATATAGACTTTCGAAAGGCCTTACATACCCGGGAATGACTTCTTGAGGAATTGGAAAGAATCCTTAAGAGTTACTATCCTTCTTGAATTTCTTGAGCGTGATTGAGAAGGTTTTCTTGTTTTGAGAGAATGAAAGAGTAAAAATATTTTTTTTAGATTAAATACAACTTTAAACTTCTTAGTTTAGGATTATGGGGTGCGGAAAAGGTCGAAATTGCCCCTCCCCATTAAAAGAAGAAAATCAGCCTCCATTTGCACTAGTGCGCGACGGGATGGCCATTTTTCGCGAATTTTCCCATTTCGTCAAATTTTCGAAAAAATCCAAGTGTGGTTCCACGTCCCTAGCGCGTCGCGGAAGGGGCATGGAGACATCACTGTGTTTGATTTTTTTGAAAAAAATAATTCTAGTTTTTTCGCGTTAAAGTCGATGCGATACCATTTTTCGACTCAGTTTTTTGCATTGATCACAAATACGGTCTCGGATTTGCAATCGGGGCAGGGGAAGACACGTTGCGCACAAGGTCAATTCTAGGGGTATTTTCATCTTTTCACCCTTGGGATCATTCGTCTTGTAATGATAACGATACGAGCAAAACTAGATCAAAACAGGGGGTTTTGAAGTTAACAAACTTAAATCTTCAAGGTGAATTATGGGATTTTACCTTCAAGTTCTTCATCTAGGCCAACGAACAAGTGTGGAAACTTAGCCTTCATATCTTCCTCTGCCTCCCATGTAGCTTCCTCCATGAATTGATTCCTCGACAGAACCTTCACCGAAGCGATCTCCTTGGTCCTCAATTTACGAACTTGTCGGTCTAATATTTGCACCAGAATCTCTTCATATGACAAATTGTCCTTAATCCCAACACTTTCAACTGGGATAACTAGAGAGGGATCTCCCAAGCACTTCTTAAGCATGAAAATATGAAGTACCAGATGTATAACACTTAATTCTTTTGGTAACTCTAACTCGTAAGCAATGCCACCCACTCTTCTCAGGATCTGATAAGGCCCAATATATATATTGTGGCCTAAGCTTCCCCTTCTTCCCAAATCTCATAACTCCCTTTATTGAGATACCTTCAAGTACACCCAATCGCCTACCTCAAACTCCAAGTCTCTTCTTTTAACATCTATGTAGGACTTTTGTCGGCTCTGAGTTATCTTGAGCCTCTCCTGGATAACCTTCACTTTTTACATAGCCTGATGGATTAGATCAGGTCCTATCAGTTCTGCCTCACCAACTTCAAACCACCCTATGGGTGATCTACACCTCCTCCCATAAAGAGCCTCATAAGTGCCATCTGTATGCTGGACTGAAAGTTATCATTATAAGAGAACTCAATCAAAGGTAAATGATCATCCAGTTACCTTAAAGTCTATCACGCACGCCCTCAACATGTCTTCCAAGGTATGTATAGTCCACTCTGCTTGCCCCTCTGTCTATGGATGGAAAGTTGTGCTAAGATTCACCTTCATACCAAGCCCTTTCTGAAAGGACTTCTAAAACTGTGCTGTAAATTGAGCTCCTTTGTATGAAATAATGGATATAGGGATAGTGCACCTAACAATCTCCTTAAGATAAAGTCTGGTATAATCCTCAGGTGTATCAGTCATCTTGACAAGTAAAAAGTGAGCTAACTTGGTCATTCTGTCTGCTATGACCCATATCGAATCATGTTGTTTATGGGATCGAGGTAAGCCTATTACGAAGTCCATATTAATCATCTCCCATTTCCATTCCAGGATCTCTATGTTCTGGGCTACACCATAAGGCCTTTGGTGCTCACCCTTAACTTGCTAGCAATTTGGGCATCTAGACACAAACTCTGCAATGTCCTTCTTCATACCACCTCACCAATAGACTTCTCGCAAATCTCTATACATCTTTGTTGCACCAGGGTGGATAAAGTATCTGGCATTATGAGCCTCAACCAAGATCCTATCCCTAAGGTCGTCCACATTTGGCACACACAACCTGCCTTGGTATCTCAAGATACCATCTCCCCCTTTTGAGAACACTAATATTTTCTGCTTCTAAACATCTTCTTTCAATTGGAGAAGGATGGGATCCCTGTCTTGCTTTTCTTTCACTTCTACCACCAAGGATGACCCAACCCATTTCTGACAATGGCTCCACCTTCATTAGAATCTTCAATCTGCAACCCTAAATTGGCTAGTCTGTGAACCTCCTTATCTAACTCTTTCTTTTCATCCTCAACATGAGCTGTGATCCCCATGGTCACCCTGCTAAGAGCATCAGCAACTACATTAACTTTACCTGGATGATAGAGGATACTCATATCATAGTCTTTCAACAGCTCCAACTATCTCTTCTATCTCAGATTCAGCTCTTTCTAGCCAAATAAATACTGCAAGCTCTTGTGGTCCGTGAATACATGCACATGCCCACCATACAAATAGTATCTCCAGATTTTCAGAGCAAACACCACCGCATCAAGCTCAGGATCATAAGTTGGGTAATTCGTTTCATGAATCTTAAGCTATCTGGAGGCATATGTTATGACCTTGCCTCTCTACATTAATACATAGCCCAAGCTAACTCTGGAAGCATCACAATATACTACGAAATCATCAACTCCATCTGGTAGGGATAGACTGGGGCTATGGTCAGCCTAGTCTTCAACTCTTGGAAACTCTTCTCACAAGCTTTTGACCATTCAAACTTAGTCTTCTTCTAAGTCAGCTTAGTCAAGGTAGCTGAGATGGAAGAAAATCCCTCTACAAACCGTCTGTAGTACACCGCCAAGCCCAAGAAACTCCTTATCTCTAAGGGAGTTGTGGGCCTTGGCCAATTCTTTACTACCTCAATCTTTTGGGAATCAACTTAGATACCCTCACCAGACATAATGTGCCCTAGAAATACCACAAATGCCAACCAGAACTCATACTTAGAAAATTTAGCATATAGTTGTTGATCCTTAACGGTCTGAAGGATACTCTAAGAAGGTCTGCATGCCTCCTTTTTACGGGAGTAGATCAGGATATCATCTATGAACACAATAACGAACATATCTAGGTACAACCTCAACAGCCTGTTCATAAGATCCATGAAAGCTGCTGGTGCATTTCTCAGCCCGAAGGACATGACCAAAAACTCATAATGACCATAACGACTTCTGAAAGCTATCTTAGGAATGTCTCTCTCTCTAACTTTAAGCTGATGATACCCAGATCTCAGATCGATCTTGGAAAAATAGGTAGCATCCTGAAGTTGGTCGAATAAGTCATCAATTCTGGGAAGAGGATACTTGTTCTTAATGGTGACCTTGTTCAACTGACGGTAATCTATGCACATCCGTAGAGAACCATCTTTTTTAAGCACGAAAAGAACTGGAGCACCCCATAGTGAGATGCTTGGTCTAATGGAAATCCTTATCTAAGAGATCTTTCAGCTGCAACTTTAAATCTTTTAGCTCCGAAGGAGCTATACGGTATGGAGGGATAGATATAGGCTGAGTATCTGGAAGAGTGTCTATCCCAAAGTCTTTCTACCTATTAGGAGGGACTCTGGGAAGATCCTCAGGAAAGACTTCTAGAAATGCATTCACAATTGGGACAAACTGAAGAGATGGTTCCTCGGCACGAGAATCCTGTACTCTGACTAGGTGATATATACACCTCCTTAGAGATTAACTTTTTGGCTTTGAGATATAAGATAAACTGACCCTTAGGAAATACTAAGCTACTCCTTTACTCTATGAATGGTTCGTTAGGAAACTGAAATTTGACTACCCTGGTTCTGCAATCTATGGAGGCATACCCAACATGAAGCCAATCCATGCCTAGGATGACATCAAAATCTACCATGTCTAACTTCACCAAATCAGCTACAATAGTTTTGTGATAAACGGAGACTGGACAACCTCTATAGATTCTTTGGGCTAAAATAGGCTCTCCGGTGAGAGTAGAAACACTGAAAGGCTCAAGAAGACATTCTGTATTGACCCCAAACTTCACAGCTAAATATAGGGTTACAAATGATAATGTGGCTCCTGGGTCCAATAATGCATAGACATCCTAAGTAAAGATTTTGATCATACCCGTAACCATATCTGGTGAGTTCTCCTGCTCCTGTCTGGTGCCCATAGCATACAAGCGGATTGTGCCCCTATTCGTCCCTGCTGTAGTACCTCTGTGAGGTAGCCTACCCTGTGATGCTGAAGAGACTGTTTGTGATCTGGTATCTCTCATATTCTGCTTTCCCATAGGACAATCCTTCAAGAAGTGCTCAACCTGACCACATTTGAAATAACCATTTGTGCCCATAAGGCACTCTTGGGGATGAAACCTACTACACTTACCATAAGTAGGATGTAACACCCCACACCTTTCATTACTGGTACAATGCAAATGAAATATGAAATGGTTTGGGAAAACTAGCGCTAATTTTTAAAAATGCTCGAATCTCGCATTAATGGGCTATATGTGCATCTAGCGATTAAGAGGGTCGAGTGTATACATGGTTTGTGTTGAATTGAGGAGATTATG
>JAPFFP010000008.1:6803644-6814103 GCA_026153255.1 Solanum medicagineum | reverse complement strand
TCGTGGAAGGTTTTCTGTCTCTGGTGGACCTTCTCAATTGAGGTGGTGGTGGTGGCTCTGAATGTGGCTGTGACTCATGAATATCATCATTACCATCATCATCATCTTCAGGAGTGTCCTCTGCATGATCTTGCATATCTCCCCCGTGGTCTTGAGGGACTACAACAAGAGGATGATATGGAACTGGATCAACTATGATGCATGGAGAAGGATTTTTCTGCTTCTTCTCACAATCTTCAATGGTCTGATCTTCAAAGAAAATAACATCTCTACTTCTGATCACTTTTCTATTTTGTGGATCCCATAACCTGTATCCAAAATGATCCTCTGAATATTCTAAGAAAATGCACTCTTTTGCCTTCTTATCAAGCTTGGATCTCTCATCTCTAGGAACATGAACAAATGCTCTGCAGCCAAAAACTTTCAAATGTTTATACGAGACATCTTTCCTGACCAAACTCTCTGAGGAACATTGCCTTCAAGAGGAACTGAGGGGGAAAGGTTAATCAAGTACACTGCAGTGAACATTGCCTCCGCCGAAAAGGACTTTGGCAGTTTAGCATGAGATAATAGATATCTGATCTTCTCCTCAATGGTTCTATTCATTCTTTCTGCAACTCCATTAAGCTGAGGTGTCTTGGGAACTGTTTTCTCAAGCCTGATGCCCTGAATCTTACAGTAGTTCTCAAATGGACCCCTGTACTCACCACCATTGTCTGATCTGACATACTTGAGTTTTCTGCCACTTTCTCTTTCAATTCTAGCATGAAACTCCTTAAAAGCATCAAGTACCTGGTCTTTATTTTTCAACAGAGAAATCATCAATAAAAGTCATAAAATATTGTGCACCACGATGTGATTTAGCATCCATAGAACAAACATTAGTGTGAACAAGATCTAGAGCATGTTTTCTTCTATGTGGGGGACGTGTATGAAATGCAGCTCTATGCTGGTTTCCATTCAAACAATCAACACAAGAGTTTAAAGGCATACCTGAAATATCTGGGAGATAATCTTTCCTGGAAAGTATCTGCAAGCCTTTTTCACTCATATGGCCAAGTCTCTTATGCCACAATTCACTAGAGGCATCACCTGCTACATTGGCATCTCCGCTACATACACTGGCCTGCATAACATAAAGTGAATTCTGCTTATTACCTCAAGCCACAATCAAATTTCCCCGAGAGAGTTTCCATTTTTCATCACCAAATCTGTTGGCATAGCCCTCATCATCAAGCAAGCCAACTGAAATCAAACTCAATCTAATATTTGCAATGTGAATAACATCCCAACCTGCAACCAGTAGAAGTTTCTAAACAAATAGTGCCTCTACCGATGATCTTAGATGAACCACCATTTCCCATCATCACATGACCAAAATCGCCAGTAGTGTAGGACGAGACGTACTCCCTGTGCGAAGTAATATGATAAGATGCACCGGAATAAATCACCCAGGTGCAGTCATCACAAACTGCTGCATTAAATAGTAAATGATCACTGATAATAAACAAATCATCATCACTAGATACCAAGGCTGTAGTGTTCTTTTCATCTGGCTTTTGCTCAGAATTCTCAGTTTTCTCTTTTCTTTCCCTGGACATATCTCTCGTTTTCTTTTTACAGAATTTCTCAATGTGACTGACTTCTGACAATAATGGCAAATGAAGTCTCTTTTCCTTGATTTGGATCTCCCCTTGGACTTGTCTCTGTGAGGATTTCTGGTCTTGCTTCTTCCCCTGCTGGATTCTGGAATCACATTTGCTTCAGCTTGATTAGGGAAACCTGATTCTGTCCACCTAGCCTCTTCTTTAAGAAGACTAGCCTTGACCATCTCTATAGTCATCTTGCCATCCGGAGCAGAGTTGCTAAGTGAAACTACCAAGGTATCCCAACTGTCGGGCAATGAGGAAAGCAACAATAAAGCTTGAAGTTCATCCTCCAATTTCATCTTCATTCCGTCTAGTTGGTTTACCACACCCTGAAACTCATTCATGTGAACTACAATGCTATCACCATCTTTATATTGCAATTTAATAAGTTTCCTAATCAAAGAAGCTTTGCCCATAGCATTGTTCCTCTCGTACATGGATTCAAATTTCTTCCACATCTCAAACGCATTAGTTTCATTAGCAACATGTTGCAGCATACTTAAAGAAACATGTTGACGAATGGAGGCAACGGCTTTTCGATTTAAGATAGTTTAATGTTTCTCAACAACACCTGTTGGACGATCTTTATACAAAATTGGGTCAAGCAAGTCTTTAGAGCACAAATAATCCTCAATACGAACTTTCCAAATAGAATAATTCGTGGAGTCCAAACTAACCATCCCTTGCACAATTACTTTGTCATCCATTATAAACAACACAAGAAGCCAACCAAAAATGACCAAGCTTTGATACCACTTTGTTAAGGAAGCAACGACGAAACACAACTGGAAGCGCAATAAAGTCTTTTCCCCCAAATAACTAAGATGAATGACAAGGTACAATAATTCCAAAAACAACCAGCAACAATAGATCAGTAAAAACCAACGGAAATAAAGTAGTGAACACGGAATTTACGTGAAAACCCCAAATCGGGGAGAAAACCACAGTACCGTTCAACAACAGTATGAAAACTTCCACTCATCACCAAGAACCAAGTGGGTACAACAAGTTCTCCTCTCTAGTAAACACTAGAGGCAAATACAATCATCAAGAAACATTCTTGGCAAAACAACAATCAACAATTTCACCAAAATGGAGTAAAAATCCAAAAATCGCAGGTCTGAAAAATGCAGTCAAAAATTGACCTTCCGGGCATCAAAATGGAAAACTGATTCTTGGAGTTGAAGAGGAGAGTGTCAGGAACAACATACTAAAATTTGAGGACAATCGGACTCCGTTTGACCTTATATCCGGAAGGAAAACCAGACTGCTGGAACAGTGGCGTTCTTTTATGTGTTTCTGCTACTGCTCCCTGATTTTCTGATTTTTTTTGCTTCTGTTAAATTGTTGACTGTTGCTATATATATTTGCTGACTGCCCCCTCTATTTAGTGAAGTGGGTCAAGACAAAAAATTAAATATATTTAGGCTTAAAACCCAAGTTAAATATATATGAGCCCAAAATTAATTGGACTCTTCCTCCATGTAGAAGAGATATTTACTAACAGTAGTTAAATACTTACAGGACTATAACCGGGTAGTATATAGTTAAGGGACCATTTCAGGTCTACTTTTATTTTTATAAATAAGGAACTATTTCTGATATTTTCTCTTATTGTTAAATCACCAGCAACTCGGCTAGCTAGGGACAAACGAGTCTGCTTTTTTGAGAAATCTTAAAATGATATTTAGAGAGATTTGAAATGAATATTTGCTTATTACTATTTGAACTTCAAACTTAAAAAATATAAAATTTAAAATCCTGTTTTTTATTTTTGAATTTTGTCGAAGAAATTTTAAGTTTTCAATATTAAAATTTCAATTGTATTTTCATGTCCAAATATAATTTTAATTTTTAGATATCGTCATTTAATTTAACTTTATTATTATTATTTTGAAAAATCAACCGATTCAATGTCCAAACACCTACGAAGATAACTACATTAAAACTTTTGCTTGATATTAAAAAGAATACATTTGATAAAGGAATACTGCATTATTGATGGAGTTTAAATCCAAAAAATATGAACCTAAAAAAAATGTAAGTAAATAAATAGATTCACATAACAAGGAAGTTAGTAGGCAGGTTCGATAAGTTGCGTAAATTTTAAGAGAGCCCATGCTGCGTTGCTCAACTTTAGTCAAACAAGTCATTATGTCCAAATTATGAGCTAATGAGTAGTACAAAACTAGAGTCAAAATAATTTTAAAATCCCAAATCCAAAAAACAAGAGAGGATGGGAACGTAACAAAAAGCAAAGAAGCCACGCGCGACCATGAGTTCAGGCTAAAAGACAAGCAAAGAGCATAAACACTCTCTCTTTAATGTAAGGAAACTCAATCATACCAAGTGTCTCTCCATCATTAAGGTCCCATTTTGCGCTGCAAAAGTTTACACCATCATATTGAGTATCCACGAGGTGTGAATTATTTCTCCAACCTCAGTTTTTTTTATAATATATAAATATGTCTTTTAATTTATTTTTGGTTGACATAAATATCTTTTAACTTTGAGTATATACAAATAAATACTTAAACTTATATAAAATTAAATAAATCAACACACTACTATGTGGTATAATACATGTGTACCATTCAAATATAAAGATTAAAGGGGTGAGCGTCTGACCTATGTTGTATATGTGTGTTTCTTAAAAGGGAAAATGCATGAGTACTTCTTGAGATAAAATCATGTTTCCAATTATCTTTTTCAATTACTTTAAAATGATAAAAAATGCATCGTTAGACTTTTGAGGTGGAATAAAAAGTATTCTCTCTAAAAAAAAAGTAAAAATGATTGATATGGACACAATCAATTTTTACATATATTTTCTCCGTTCAAACGTTGCTTGACATTGGATAATTTTACCAAATTATCTTTTAAATATAATAAATATAATGTTGTAATAGGAAAATGAGTATAATTAATGATAAGGGTGAATTAAGAACTAAGTGTAAAATTGTTTCTTGATTTCATAAAGTGGACAAGTATTATTGGACATTTCAAAATAGCATAGGGAACATGTAAAGATGGACGGAGGGAGTAATTGATTAACATTAAAATTTAAGTTGAAATCATTTAAACTATTTTTCTTTCTTTCTTTCTTTGTAAAATAGAGTCAGATAATATCACATTAAGGAGGAGACAGGGAATTTATTGACACATGAATCTTCATTCATTTGAACAAAACAAATGAAAAATATTGTTGTGACATAGCAAGGAAAACAACATCCTAATTAGTTAGTACGATGTGAGTGGCTAGAAACTTTTGTAAATGACAACAAAGCAAGGCAATATAGCCTTAGGATTAAACACATACAACTCATCCAAATTGGAGTAAAGTCCAGCAGCACCACCAATGGAATCATACTCCTCCAAATTATTATTATTTCCATCCAAATTTTTCTTCACCCTTCCTGCAATCACCCTGCAAACTAACATTGCCCTCTTCTCCTCATCTGACACAACTCTCACGTTGTCGTGCGCCTTCCCGCTCGTTGCCGTCGTCAATATACCTGCACCAAATTATAACTTTTTTGCGTAAAAAGTATTGAGTTAATATTTAAAAACACACCAAACTATCATTTTTTTCGTGGGTTTCATTATCCTCTTTGACTACCTGAATTGTCTGTATCAGTGGCGGAGCCGACACTTTTGTCAAGGGTGTTCAAACTTTTAGTACATGGATGGGTAATTTTTATATCAAGATGTTACAATGGATATATATCAAAATATCTATATTTAACCTTATATTCGAAAAAAATTTTCCGACAAAGGGTGTTCATCTGATCACTCCTGCATGAATGTACTTCCGCCCTGCTTTGTATTAAAACACACTTGGATGCTGAGTTGGCTAAATATTTGTTCTCAATCAACAACCGATGCAACTCAACATCGAGGTATGTTTTAATAGAAATGAAGAGATAGTTTGAAGTATGAATCTCGATGTGATTTCGACCGACGAGCATTATAACTCAAAAAGAAAGTGGATGGATTTTCCAAGAGTAATTAATATAATAAATCACCTTTGGTTGTAGCATGAGGAGGAGTAGTAGGTAGCTTGAATCCATTTTTGATGAGAGTACATACGTTACAATTAGGGAGAGTGCACAAATTTGAAGAACCATTTAGTCCAAGTGAACATATGAATGTTGTGCAATGGAACCTTAATAGTTCATTCCCATCTGCAATGCAACGTGGGTGTTTTTTGACAAGGTTGGTTGCCTTAACCTTGATAGCCTCTCTGTATTCCTCAAATCTTGAAATAGTTGTAGGAGTATTGCGGATTTTCAAGATTCTCTCAATCTTGCATATTGGAGTCTTTTTGTTCAACCAGCTCGACTGAAATATGATTTCCACTATGTTTCGACTTGTGTCCTCTGGACCCAATTCACATACTGCAACTCCATATTATTAGTAAAACTTTACATTCCATACAACGAATTGGCTACAATTAATACTAAATATCTATTGATAGAAATAGTGTAGTAAAATAACTATGTCAATCATTGCTTCCTTAATGGGTGTATCAAAATAGTCCAAATACGAAAAATAAAAGTGAATGGATAGCCTATTAAAAGCTGTGAAATGAGTGTTACTATCTCTGTCTCATATTATATGAGCATCTTTTTATAAGTATTTGTCCATATTATATGGAAACTTACTAAATTAAGATAGAATTATTATTTTTTCCCATTTTACCCAACCATTAATTAGTGTATTAATGATTTTTTAAACTTAATTTAATGCACACTGATATAAATAAAGGATAAAATGATAAAATTTACTAGTGCATTAATGATTTCTTAATAATAATGAAAAATGTCTTTATATAATATGGGACGGAGGGAGTATTCATTAATCCCTCTAATTCATGTCAAGTAAATTATTAAGAAGTTTCTCATAGTTCAAAAGTAAGTGTATTGTTAAAAGTTGAAGAAAATTCTTGGGATCTTTTTTCCATCTTTAACCTTCTTCTTGATGAAGTTCTCAACTTCTTTAAATTTTCTAAGAGAATAATTAAAACAATAATAGTGAAAACTTCTCTTTAAATATTTTTATTGAGAGGGGTATTATACAGAAGATTATAGTATTTGAAATATTCATAACTAAGGACAAAATTGTGAGTAGACTCTCACTCCCTTCCCAAAAACTTGTACCAATATAAAATAGGGCAATCAACCAGAGGGAGACAGGGGTCATGGAGTTCGAGGCTACATAGAAAAGTTTGACTAAAGAATTGAGGAAAAAGAGATTCCTTTTTTAAAATAAAGTGTTGATGAAATAGAGAATTAAAATAAAATAAAATAATTTTTAGCAAAAAAAATTGTAGTAACATACATACCAGCATGTCTAACAGCTTGATGAAGTTCCAAATTCTCAAGTTTCATAAAAATATGTCCACATTCACCACAAATATTTGATCTCAAAGAAGGGTCACCCCTAGCTATTGGATCAACCACAATTCTACATTCATAACAACCTGAAAGCTTCCTAAATGGCATTCCTCTAATCGATGACGATGTCGTTGGTGAACTTGAGACTAGTGAAGATGAAGGAGAAAAACTACTAGTGCCAATGCCATTATTTTTACGTCCTTTGGGAGGCGATGGCGATGGCTCCGGCCTATGCATGACCTTTGTGTTACTACATATGGAGCCAGAACACTTCATTTTCTTGCATTTTTTGTTGTTATTGTCTGGTTCACCTTCATGGGTTTTCTCTTCTTTGGATATTACTTGCTGGTTGTCTAGCTTTGCAACTTGTAGATGTTTGCAAGTAAAAAGGCTTCTTACAACTGCCCATGAATGTGGTTTCTCTTCTTTTTTCTTGATGGTTTTGGAGTGCTTACTACTGGGATTTCCTCTGCTTTTGGCCATGGCAAAGAAACAGAGTAGATAACAATAAGAACAATACTGTAAAAGGGTAATGTGTTTGTTTTTATAAGTTATAAAAGATGGGCATCTCTCTTTAGTCTTTAGTCAGAGAGAGGGGTTTCCTTTTTATGTGTGCGCTTTGGAATAATGAAATGTGAAAACAGGTGGGGGAGTGGAGTGTGGAGTAAAAGAGGGAAGAGTCCTTTTCTTCTTGTGCAGAATCTCGATTGTGGTTTCCTGAACCTTTGCTCATTAATTATTATCCCAAGCGGATGCAAGGCAAAACTAGAATTTTCACTCACACATATAAAAAGTTAATACGCATTCATCGAAAGAATCTATTATGCATACATAAAATTTTGTTTATTATATATAAATAATATAATTTTCATAGAAGGAGTTCTCGTGAACTCTTAACCCTTGCCAACTTTAATCCCGGTTATTACTATTCAGAATCTATTCAAAATATTTTCTTTTATATTCTAAAATAAAAGTAAAATCTACTTTCATTATATTCTCTCCATGATTAATTACTTATGAAATATATTATTATTAGTGTTCATTAGTTACTGTAATGGCTACACAATTGTTGGTATTTTTAATAACTCTCACTTATCTCTTTTTACTAGTCTTGTTGTACGTATTTTGCGTGTGATTAAAGTATGTACCTCATTTGATAACAAATATTACATAAAAGATTAAATCTAATGATGAACTTATAAAAAGAGAAATAACTCACTAATTTTGATAAATTATTTATTATAAATGTCATATATATAGAGAGATTTTATCACTAATTAGAACCCATAATAAATTAGAATTCCTTAGTGTCTGTAGGGTATTTTTTTTGAGTCAAATAGCAAAGAAGTAGAAATCTATCAAATAGGGAAGATTTAAGAGTCTTTCCATGGCTAGAAATCTTTATTTTATCACTTCTTTCCATATTTAAAAGTCAATATTATAAATATAATTAAATAATAATTTAGAGAAAAATAGTGAAAAGACGATTTTATCCAAAGAAGAGATTTTTAATGAAGGACAAAAGGTTCAAATAATACTTCGTCTTCACACTTTTAATATAGTATAGACATAGATAATATAATTAATAATTGTTGTAGTTTCACCCCTTTAAATATGTTACTGAACAATCTTAGGGTACTTTTAAAAACATGAACTATTTTAAGATTGTGAACTATTATTCAATTCTGCAAGTACTTTTTTATATTGGGTTTGCTGTGTCTATGTTGAGGATAAAAATGGTTAATTGGATTAAAAAAAGAAGTAACTCCAACAATATTTACTATTGCAATTATTTGGACGATATAGAGATTGTTTGATAAGTCTCTATGTAATTGGGATATACAGCTTGTTTGGTTTGGATGGTGGTTTTTGGTGGTATGGTATGGTATAGTTAGTGAGAGAACCTCGTTTGTTTTTATTGTTTCATTAATTATATGGTATGATTTGATTTCATGGTTCTGTAATTATGAAAATCCTCAATTTTTAAAAAACCACCAATTTGATGGTATCCCGTGGTTCTCTTATTTTTTTTTTCCAATTATACGTTTACTTTAATTTAAATAGTTTTAATTTATCCTTTATTTTTTATTAAACTTTATCCTAATATATCCAATGCTTTTGTATTACTTAGTTATTTCCCTGCGCATCAACTTTTGAAACTTCTTTTCCTCTTTCGTGTTTTCTTTCAAGTTTTAGTTATTTTTTTTATGTTCCTTTTTTTGATAGTTCTTACTTTTTTATTTTCATGTGTTGTTTGTATGGTGTCATGCCCCAGGAGGGTACCCTAGATGTGGCCGACACTCAGGGACTATTGCTAGCTCCCAAGCGAACCACTTGGCCTCATCACATCCGTTCAATCAACAATATCTATTAATCAGCTGAAGACTAAGAAGATAAATGTGGCTAGTAGAAAGGAAACTAGCTCCACAAGTCTCAACATCAATACTCAACTCTAGTCTATGAAGCCTTTATCACTATCAAGTGTTACCAACGACAGACTCATGAGTACCTCAAAACAAAATAAACTAACTCAAGTCTAACACTATAAAGCTAGACGAAAATAAAGAATGGTCCTCCGAAGTAAAGGAGGCTCACCAACTCATCTGAATGCTCAGATCCTCAATGATGCGCCTGTTGACGATTTCTAGTACCTGCCTCTGCATCATAAAATGATGCAGTCCAAAGGGGACATCAGTACCTGAAATGTACGAGTATGTAAAATGGTTGAATGAAACAGAAACAGGTAGAATGATATAGAAATAATAACAACTCGGAATATACTCAATCAGAATGCTAAATGTCTAGCTAAAGCAAGAATAAAGAGTAGACAAGTTAACCAATCAAACCTCATCAATCAACTCAACTCAACTCAATGGAACTCAACTTAACTCAACTCAATGAAACTCAACTCGACTCAGAGTACTCAAGGTGGGAACTTTCTAGGAGTTTCTCTTATCTGACAACAATTACTTATGAGCTAGTGATTGTACAACAATCCCATGATGCTGCCAAAGCCGTTCCGTACTTGCCAGGTAAAGAACGCATATGATCCACAAGGGATCTATCCTCTAAAGTCCTCTATTGCTTTTAGGGACTTTGCCTCAAGAGAGGACCATTTGAAGTAATGGTTCAATCCTCATTTAAACTTGGCGACGTAGTTAATGAGTGCGAGCGAGACTCACTCTTACCCATTTTGGTGCTCGCTACTCCTTCCAAGACTCAATGCTCACAAAGCTCCTCCTTATCTCAATCGATTATCTTGATTAGCCTCGTAGAGGCACTCATCATCTCATTTAGTCTCATAGAGACTCTCATCATCTCATTAACTCAAACTCTAAATGTCACGACCCCACCGAGGGCCGTGACCTGTGCCCGTTAGGGACACCCACTCATGCATAAACATAATCATCCCAA
>JAPFFP010000008.1:6761358-6775333 GCA_026153255.1 Solanum medicagineum | reverse complement strand
ATAATAAAAAATTTTAAAAAAATTAAACGCACAATAACATAAAAAAGTATTATAAATTATAATAATTGACAACTTAAATATTTAAAAGACAAATAAATAATTTAGTTGACCTTCAAAATTCTTTCGATGTGCATATTTTGGAATAGATAACATCTTCTATTTGAATTACGTAAATAGTACTATAAACTATAATAATTAACAACTTAAATTTTCTCGACTGACTCTCAAAATTATCTAAAGTGAAATATACAAAAATATCATATTGGCAATACGTAAAAAAATACTAAGAGATACTAGTATATAGTGGGGCATGGATTTCTCTATGTCCTACTAGTATAACTAAATAAAAAGAAATTGATGAATGCATAGGAGAGAAACCATTAGGTGTAATCCACGTGTCAGGCTGTTGCATGACCACCTTTCACTGTCCAACACTCAACCGCCGGCATGACTTACAGCTCATACTTCCCTTCAAATTCCAAATCCCCCTTCTTTTACAACTAAAAAACAAACATCCCATTATTTATATACTGCACCTCATTTCTGACTCTTTCCAAAACAATCACAATAACAGTCTTCTACGTTTATTTGGTTAGAATTTAGTAGTCTCAACATTAATTACAAGTGAATTTATATGCTTATTTCATTCATTTTTTACTTGGGACCTCTATTTAAAAAATAATTACTATTAATATAGCTACTTTATCCGAACAATTCATATTAATTGGTGTTTATTATTAGGTTTAAGAAAATGATTTAGAGAATTTATTGATTATTTTAAATCACAAATTTTAAAAGTTTTATTTACTTTCTTATATTTCATGTTAAATTAAACTACATTATATAAATTAGAACGAAGAAGTATTAATTATACGATAGTAATTATACATATAGTATTAGTTATTTTCTTTTCTATTATCTATTATATATTATAAAATAAACATATATTTTCTTAATAACCCCCCGCCACCCACCTCTCTCTATATATTAATTATGTGTGTTTTTAAATTATCAAGCAAATATTATAAAGTATTACTTAGAGGGTGTTTGGATGAGCTTAAAAGTTAGTCAAACTTGCTTTTAATCTCTTTTTAACTTTTGAAAGTGTTTGACAAATCCTAAAATAGTTTAAAATAAGTTAAAAATAACTTAAAATAAGTCAAAAGTTAGAAGTTGATCCCTTCCTGTTTTTTTTAGCTTAAAAAAGTCATTTCTGTTTGACCAACAAATTTACCTTCTAATCCTAATATTTGTTTATAATTTCTATATTATTTTGCTCCTATTTTTTTTCTATTTTTCTTTTCATTTTAAAAAAAATTTTGCGCTTTTTTTTTCCTTTCTCTTTCTTTTTTCCTTTTTTTCCTTCTTCCTGTTTTTTTTTCCTTGCGTTTTTTCTTCTTTTTCTTGCTCTTATTTTCCTTTTAACTAATTTCTCGTTATTTTATTATTTTTATAAATTGTTTATGGTAACAAAGAAATATAATCATTACTTATTACAAATATAATAAAAAAATACTTAAATATTTCATGTATTTTATTAAAATTATATATTTTAAATATTAAAAATAACTTAGACGTATAAATTAATTTATATAATCAATCTATTTTGAAGATGAATTAAAATAAATCAAGTCTAATTTAATTTAATTTAGAAACAAAATTTAGAGTAATAATTAATATTTTATAATGTGTAACAGTTTAGGGGTATTTCAGACATTTTGATAAAAAAACTACTTAACAACACTTTAGTACTAAACATATTAATAACTTTTTTTTAGCTTAAGCATTTTTATCCAAACACGTAACGACTTATTTTTAAAATAAATTTCAGGACTTTAAAAAGGGTTTTTAAAATTCTTTTTAAAAGTCACTTTTTTCCAATTAATCCAAACAAACTCTTAATTATTATATGAATCACTTATTTTTTATCTAACTACTGATTGTAAAATATATTTACACACATATAAATAACTGTCACTTATTCAACTTTTTATTAATATAAAAGTAATTTTTTTTAATTTTATACACACCAAAAATCAGAGAACATTAAATGCCAGCGCCAAATTATAGAATACTTTTTTATCTATTATGTTTTTCCAATTCCTCTCTTTTCTTTCCTGTATGCACACTCTTCTTGGTTCCTCAATTGTTTTGCCTTTTTCATTCACTTTATTTTTATCACCAATACTGTTATGTTTATGTACTACTACTAATAATAATTTTGTTTGTTCTAGAAAGGTTATATGTTATTATTTTTTCTGTATATAAAAAATAATATATAAAAATAAGGAGGACAAAGAAAACAAAACACACCCAAAAAAAAAAGAAGAAGAAGAAGAAGAAGTAGTTTTATATGCATAGAGTTGTATGTATAAAAAGTAATTTTTGAAATACTAGTATGATATGATATGCTATGCATCCATTTTGCTGTGTTCCAACAATCAACAACAATTGCGAATCCTCACCGTTACAGATGCCTCCGCCGCCGATGCCGGTGCCTGAATTTACTAGATCCGCCGACTTACTAAACCGCTCATCTAGCGGTAATTACAATCATAAGTGGACTGCAACTAGCTCCAATCATCATCGTCATCGCAGTTTGACCGAGTCATCCTCGTCAACGCCGGCTATTTTCACTTCTCTATCACGGCCACCTTCCATGAGGGAGGCGATTCAGTTGACGTCCGCCGGCGATCAAGTCAAGATCAATGATATCGTTGGGAATGGTATATCCGGAATTCTACACAAGTGGGTGAACTATGGCAAGGGATGGAGACCTAGGTGGTTCGTCTTGCAGGATGGAGTGTTATCCTATTACAAGATCCATGGACCCGATAGGATTGTCGTCAATTCGGCGACTGAGAAAGGATCCAAAGTTATTGGCGAAGAGTCGCTTAGGAGAATATCGAGGAACAAAACTAATGCTACTTCTCAGGCTCGTCGCAAGCCAATTGGTGAAGTTCATCTCAAGGTTATTCTTCTCTAATTACTGTTTTACGTGTTGAATTTGAAATCTAGATTGTTAAAAGCAACATGCTTTATTAAGAACAAAAAAGCTCTTCCCTATCTCTGCCCCTAATACCGTCTGGATGTGCTTACTTTGTTGTTGCTATAGCATAGCTTTTTAACAATTGAGTAGTCTTTGCTAGGTCTCATCCATCCGTGAGAGTAGATCAGATGACAGGAGGTTTTCGATTTTCACTGGAACAAAGAGGCTGCATCTGAGGGCTGAGACGAGAGAGGATAGAATAGCATGGATGGAAGCATTGCAGGCTGTGAAGGATATGTTTCCCAGAATGTCCAACAGTGAGTTAATGGCTCCCGTGGACGATGTAGCTGTCTCAACTGATAAGTTGAGGCAACAGTTGTTGAAGGAGGGTGTGAGTGAAGCTGTTATTGAGGACAGTGAGCAGATAATGAGGAATGAGTTTGCGTCTTTGCAGAATCAACTGATGCTACTCAAGCAGAAGCATCGGATGCTCATAGACACTTTGAGACAGTTAGAGGTACCTAACATGACTTGTAGAAAGCATCAGTGTTCTTTTTAAGTTGCTTATGTGATTCTAAATGTGAAACCACTTGGGATCTTCTCAATTGACTCCTTTTTAGGTTGGGAGCTAGTATCTTATCTACTTGTTATTCGTGGGATTCTCTGTCAGTCTTGATTTTTCATTTGATCAATGATAAAGTGGCACATATTTGAAGAATCTCAACTCCAGTCTTTCCCTCAAACAAAGTGCTTACTTTATCTTTTTTGTTGGACTAATATGACTATTGTAATTAGCATTGTTGGATTTTGTTAGTTCCTTTGTCTTAGATTGACACTGAAAGGAGTTCAATTATTTCTTTTGTTAATGCCTTTTTCTTCCTTGTAATAATGCATCTACTTGATGCTCTTTTGTGAATGAAAAATCTAAGGTTATCAGAAAAAGTGGCTCATATGTTGCTCACATGCACTTATTGGGGATTTTAATATCAAAGGATTTGAGAGCTGGACCTATATATTCTTTATATCACCAACTAAACAAGACTGTCATACTTGCGATGAAGTGACTTGTTTGTGGTTATGATGCGCCGTTATTTTTCATGATAAGACTGTATGATTTGCTGGGTGCATTAAGTTAATGTACAAATTGGCCTGAGCTAGTGTCCTTCACTGGAAATTCTTCTCCCAACCAATACCGAAGATGATAGATTTTTCTACCAAAAAAAAAAAAAGAAGGGAAATAAACAGAACAAATATTGATATATTTATGTTGGAACACTGAAATTACGTCGACAAGTCTGAGAACCACCACCCTAACACTGGTAAGTAGGTAACCACTTCACTTTATAAAAATATTAAAACAAAAAAGAAATTGGCCAACCAGAAAGGCTCTGTGTCCTTTTAATTTGTGTGACCAGATCTGATTTGTCCTCCTTTTCTTTGCCCTTCATGATAAAAATACTGGATTTTTGTTTTACAGACAGAAAAGGTCGATTTAGAGAACACTGTGGTTGATGAGAGTCAAAGGCAGTGTAAAGAGGTTGGACCATCTGTTCGATTAAGGCAGGATAAGTACAGTGGTATGACTCTAATTGTTTTGTCTTTGTTTTACTTTGTTTATGACTCTAATTGTTTTGTCTTTGTTTTACTTTGTTACACAGTGTTCACAAGTATTCCATTGATACAACTAATTATACCAATGACATTAATTTTGCAATTGGTTTAACTAACTCGTTTCTTGTGAGGGTTATTGCTTATTTTGTTGTTGTTTTCTGTAACTTTTTCCTGAGTGCTATGTGATACTTCCTCTATTATTTGTTATGTCTTCTTTACTTTTTTATGTTCTTTGATATATGTTACTGAGCTGGGCTCTTTTGGAAACAACCTCTCTACCTCCAAGGGGTAGGAAGGGGTAGGAGTAAGGTCTGCATACACTCTACTCTTCCCAAACCTCAGACCCCGCCTGGAGGACTACACTGGGTATTTTGTTGCTTGGTTTTGGTATAACTAATACAAGACTGTCATATATTTGTTGTCATAAGATTTTTTTTTAATATTATATAAGTGCTACTCCATCTATTCCCGTCTATATGACATGCTTACCTTTTAGTCTATTTAAAAGAAAACTTCTATATTTGAAACTTTTCAATTTTAAACTTTTCATTTTATTAATGACATGCTCCTACAGTCATAGAAATTGCGTGACATATTAAGATCACATGTTTAAGGGTACTTCGGTTATGTGCCAAAAGTCTGTTCTTTCTTGAACTCTGTACACGGTCAAATGCTGCCATATATCATCTGCCTACCAATCTTTAAAAGTTCATTGCCTTGTGTTTTTGTATTGTTGGGTTTATTTGTCCCCTCTAGATTCCCATGATTCACTTCTGAACTTTGTCAGCTCCCCGACTCTTAACTGACAATAGAAAGGAGAGAGCTGACCTTCTGCTGATCAGCTTTTGTAACTGCTATGCATCTACTTGATGCCTGCAATAGAAATAGTTACTTCATCAGGAAAAACACTGCCATATAAAATGAATGGACGGAGTAATTAAAAATTCCGAAGGGTTTCATATCCTATGTGATTTGGTCTTGTTTCTTTGATCTGTTAGAATCGAACTTCTGCAGCTCAAAGAGGTTTATTTGGTGTATTCTGCATGGATACATTTCTGTTCGCCATTTTAATCATTGCTCTTAAATACTCTTGGATGTATGTTTCAGAAGCAAGTGCAAGTGAATCAGAGGATGACAATGAAAGAGTTGATGCTGCCGAGGAAGATACTGATGATGAAGAGAATACTTTCTTTGACACTAGGGATTTTCTTTCGTCAAGTTCTTTTAAAAGCAGTGGTTCTGATTTTCGAACATCATCTTTCTCCTCGGATGATGATGAGTTATATGCATATGCATCTGATGAAAGTGTTGATCCTATTATTAGATCAGCTGGAACCAAGTTTCCTTATGTTAAGCGTCGTAAGAAATTGCCTAATCCCATTGAAAAAGAGAAAGGAGTCAGTTTGTGGTCAATGATCAAAGACAATATTGGGAAGGATCTCACGAAAGTGTGCCTCCCTGTCTACTTCAATGAACCTCTTTCTTCTTTGCAAAAATCGTTTGAAGACTTGGAGTACTCATACCTTCTTGATCGGGCTGCTGAATGGGGAAGAAGGGTAAGCAGACAAGTTCTCTTCACCTTTTGGATAGATTTGTTAGAATTATTGACAGTCATTTGCCCAATGTTAATAAAGCTAGTGCATTTTCACTGTGTTACAATTATTTGGGGCATTTTGCTGATGCGCAGCAGCGCAAGATAATCAAGATAGGTTCCTCTATCACCTTTTACCTTTCAGCAGAAATTGGCTGAACTAAACCAAAAGAAGGATAATAACACTGATATCATATTATATTATCTATTCTAGTTGCTAAAGGCTTGAAATTATTTAGGTTTTGGCCTTGATCTCCTTTGCCGTCCTTACTGGGCTCTATGACATTACTTTAAAGTTTGAAGATACTTTTTTTAAAAATTAATTTTCACACTAGTATTTGGCAGAAATGCAAAGTAAGGCTGCGTACAATAGACCCTTGTGGTCGGGCCCTTACCTGGACCCTGCGCATAGCGGGAGCTTTAGTGCACCGGGCTTGCCCTTTTCACTCTGCAATTTGAAGATACTCTAAAATTAATTTTCACGCTCTGCAACAAAAAAAGGAGGAAATAATCATGGGAAGGAGAGAGGGGTTCCCCTTGGCCGTCTACAGCTTGGTGATCCATTGAAGAGTTTATGTTGTATTGGTAGGGAATAGTCAAATCTTTTGCAGCATCTCTGCTATATGAAAGTGTCCTTTGGACTTCCTTAGAATACGATTGAGATCAAAAACGCTTTTTACCTTTCAGTGTAAAGTGGCTGAACTAACGCAAAGGAAGGATAATAGCACATATATCATATTATATTATCTATTCTAGTCTGCTAAATGCTTGAAGTTATTTTAGTTTTTGCCATGATCTACTTTGCTAGTAGTATAATATTGCGTGCAAAATTTTTATGCCATCTGTACTAATTTATTTTTTTAAGGTACTTAAAATTAATTTCACACCTTGCAACGAAAAAAGGAGGAAAAAATAATCATGGGAAGGAGAGGGCGGTTTCCCTTGGCCATCTGCATCTTGGTGCTACACTTTATTTGAAGCCATTCCATTTTGTGACACTTCATATGTTCTTGTTTCACATTTTTTGTTTTTGGTATTATTTGAAGCCATTCTTGTTTTCACATTTTTTTGGAGTAACTGGTTAAGTTGCCCTCATGTGACCAGGAGGGTCAGGGGTTAAACAGCCTTAGGCAAAAATGCAAGGTAAGGTTGCGCACAATAGACCCTTGTACTCAGGCCCTTCCCTGGACGTTGTGCATTGGGGGAGCTTTAGTGCACCGGACTTACCCCTATATTATGCATACTAAGCTCGGCAATTACAGTATAATGGTAGAATTCCTATAGTTCAAACCTAGTACAATCACTGGGCATCACCTACATATCTAATTTATGTTCTCTTTTGACATTTGTCATCTGTTTTGATTTTATATTCAAAGTGATCCATAGTAATTAAGTTACTTTTCTCCCCCCGGTCACTGGAGCTTCTCTTTCAATCTGTTTGAATACCTTGACCCTTTTCCTTCTTTAAGTATTTTGAAAAATATATTATCTTTTAGCATCTTTTAATAGAATGAAAGGTTATAGAAGATTTGTGTTAACTAAACCAGCTTTGTTTGGATCAAGGTATAGTTGATTGATTGATATATATTTTATCTGCCAAGACCCTGCTTGTTCATGTAGATGAAACAACTAACATACGTGGCTCCCTAAGCTTATGAATAATTTATTTGAACTTTCGGCATGCATTTATCTGAAACGAGTATGGGGATGATGCAATATCTTTGAAAAGCTTAATCAGTGGTGATTTGTCACACTTGACTCTATGATTTTCATGATATGCTGTTTCCTCCTTTTCTTTTACG
Source organism: Solanum medicagineum (assembly GCA_026153255.1). Lineage (NCBI taxonomy): Eukaryota > Viridiplantae > Streptophyta > Magnoliopsida > Solanales > Solanaceae > Solanum > Solanum medicagineum. The sequence continues at coordinate 6,767,340 of JAPFFP010000008.1, read as the reverse complement.
GGGCCGCTGGTGCCCCCCCACCTTTTTTTTTTTTGGGTGGATGAACTAAGTCACCTTTTTGTTTCTACAAATGCAACCATGATCATTACTAGTCACTTCATGGCGATTTGGTATCTTCTTAAATTTTCTTCACTCGGAAGTGAGTGTACTGACTTGTCCCTTCTTTCCTAGTCTATTGGTGAAGAGCGTCTCTGCAGAAGCTACAGTTCATGCTTTGGTTGATGTGTCAAACAGCTGTCATGCTATCTGATCCAAATCGATGCTTATAATTAAGTCACTCTGTTTCGGTTGTTTTTCTTCGGCAAGACTAATGGTCATCACTTTTCTTCATCTTGCTACTGATTTGCCATGACAAACATTTTACCAGCTTTTAAGGTGTCATTGTCCTCATCCTTGCGTTTACAATATGAGCCCTGTGCTGTCTACGTTCATCGTAATTGGTAGTTGTCAAATTAAGGAAAAGATACTTCATCATTGAGTTATTTTCTTTATCATAATTTCAAGTGCTTCAGTGTTAATTTCCAGTTGTCCGCATAGGCATTCTATGCTAGCCATTTGCTCTATCCATGAAGTTCTGATTTTAATTTTATATTACTGATAGGGTGACAATCTTATGAGGATTCTCAATGTAGCAGCATTTGCCGTATCTGCATATGCTTCTACTGAAGGAAGGATTTGCAAACCATTCAATCCGTTGTTAGGGGAGACTTATGAGGCTGAGTATCCAGATAAAGGCCTGCGCTTTTTCTCAGAAAAGGTGGCATTACTTTTTTACTTTTTGGAGTAGTCTTTTGTAGTTTTTGAGGAATGTGGCAGGGATATAGAGACGAATGATATTACGAACTCCAAATCTGTCATGAACTGGTGTTCTATGGAATCACTGTCTCTCTATTTACGCTTTTTCTTTTTCTAGTCTTTCTCATACTTTTAATTTCTTGATGTGCATCTGTGCAACTCTATGTTCTTTGTGGTGAAGTATCTTTTGTCAGTCTTGAGTTGAGTGATCATGGGAGAATTGATGATTTGAGGGTGGGGTGGGGTGGGGTGGGGAGGGGAGCAGGGGGAGATTAGATGTGGGTTGTATCTTTTGCCACGCTTAAGTTGAGAAGTCATGGGAGCAAGATTTGGGAGAAGGGGGGAGTAGCAAGAGTCTAGCTTGGAATGTTTTCAAGGCTGCTCGCAAGCATGCTGCTGATGTCTGATGTATCTCTCTCCTTGTTTAGGTAAGTCATCATCCCATGATAATAGCATGCCATTGTGAGGGTACAGGATGGAAATTCTGGGGAGATAGTAATTTAAAAAGCAAATTTTGGGGTCGCTCAATTCAGCTGGATCCTGTTGGTATATTGACTCTTGAATTTGATGATGGAGAAATCTTTCAGTGGAGCAAGGTATTTGCATGCGGACACTTGAATATTTATCCTTCTTTTATTCCGTTCATATGAGTTAATATTTCCTTCTTCATGTAAAAGGTAACTACATCGATATACAATCTGATTTTGGGGAAACTATACTGCGATCACTATGGTACAATGCGCATACAAGGAAATCGCAATTACTCTTGTAAGCTGAAATTCAAGGAGCAATCAATAATAGACCGGAATCCACACCAGGTTCTCTCTCTATTCTCATTATCCTGCATGAAATGCAGAAACCCTCATCTTTGAATGCTTCCACTCGCTGCTGTTCTGTATTAGACTAATATGAGAACGTAATGGTCATAGCAGAATACATGCTGTGCATATAGAGTGAACAATTCTCTTAGCTTGAGGTTATTGTGAACTGGGATGTGCCACAGGAAAGATTAGATGACAAGTATAATTTGTCTATGTGCGATTCATGTGTCCTTGGAGTTAAATTTAATAAATAAAAAAAAAAAAGTGGTTTCACTCAAATTTCATGCCTTGTTTTGGTGCAAAATATTCCTTGTTAAATCCCCTTAGGGTACTAAACCCTGTGCTCGTTGACTTGTTAACATTGTCTCATTGAATTGTTAACATTTTGTAGAAGAAAGTGCTAGCACAAAGATGCTATGATGTTAGGTAATTTAATTAAGTCAGAAAGGGAAAACTGAGATTATCGTGTTTACAGTGCACAAATTATTTTTCCAAAGCTAAAGCTGGAAATAACCAATATGCTGTTAACCAACAGAATGAGAGGATAGAGAAAAAGAACCCTATGCGAGATGAATTTTTTGCAGCTTGCATCTTTACTTAGAGAACTGTAGACAAAGTACTTGGATCCCAGTTTCTCACCTTATATTTGATGTCTTTGGCTTTTCCGTGATAGTGCAATTTTGTGTAATTGTAATGGAAGATGTTTTCCTCGTTTTCTTCAGAAATCATTTACTGTACAAGTCTGGGTGATTTAGTATTGCTTCAGACTGAGCATGTCGCTTCTTAAATTTCCTTTTTGCAGGTACAGGGAATAGTTCAAGACAGGAGTGGGAAGACTGTAGCTACATTATTTGGGAAGTGGGATGAGAGTATGCATTATGTGAATGGGGATTTCTCCCCAGGAAAAGGATTTGATTCTCTATCTGAAGCTCATTTGCTATGGAAGCGGAGCAAACCTCCCAAAGACCCTACTAGATATAATCTGACACGCTTTGCAATTACGATGAATGAGCTCATCCCTGGACTGAAGGTATGTGTCAAGATTTATTATCTTTGAATGATTGCATTCTTAGGGAGCAAATTTGTTGTATATCTGTGCTGTTAGATTTGTGGTCACTGAAAAATAAGGCAGTATTGACAAAGTATCTGTAATTATCTGCAAATATCATTTGCTCTTACCATTAGTGGAAAACTTTATATCGACTCTTCATACTCGTTCTAGTTCTGAATAATATTGGTTTTAATATCACTTCATTTATAGGACAAGCTGCCACCAACAGATTCTAGGCTAAGACCTGATCAAAGGTGCTTGGAGAATGGCGAGTATGACAGGGCTAATTCAGAAAAGCTGCGTCTTGAGGAACGGCAGCGACAGGTAATCTTTACATCCATTTTTTGTTTTCTGGTTAGAAGTTAAGGTCATGAGCCAACTAGGAAATGAGAGGAAATTCTTCTGTCCTTGTTTTGTTGATTCACTTTTGAGAACCAGATTGCAGTTTGTCTCCTGCCCAGGCGCCATTGTTGCTTCAGATTTCTACACACTAAATTCTTTTAGCTAATGATCTTAGAATTCTGAACAAGTCAGGAACTTTAAATGAAGTAGATGTTAAAGGAGATGTTTTGCATGCTTCAGCTTAAACTTCCTCTTTACTCTTGTGAAGACAGTAGGTACATTTTCTAGGTGTTGGTTCTAAAAAGCAATAAGAAATCCTAAACTAGCATGATTTGTTATGTGGCTAGCTGAGTAGGTGGAAGTTATTGATTGCTTATTTGCATACAGGCTCGGAAAATGCAAGAAAGGGGTTGGAAGCCACAGTGGTTTGCAAAAGACAAAGGGGGTGATAGTTACCGCTACATTGGTGGTTATTGGGAAGCAAGGGAGAAGGGCAATTGGGAGTCATGTCCTAATATTTTTGGTCATATTCCTTCTGATCAGATGTAAAGACCGAGTGAATTCTAGCCATTTCCGGCTTATTATTTCATTTCTTCCAAATCATTATACAGTAGTGGAGAGTTTTGTTGGTGCTGCAAATTGTTCATGACATATGTAAAGTACTTTTGAGTGCCTTAAAGTAATAAAGGTTTCATTCTTTTTCTTTTTGGCTCTTGCGGCCGATTGTCCTTTGTGCATTTACATATAAAATCATGGGTTGCAATGAGAGACCGACTCAGGATTCAAAGATGGATGTGTATTCTTCATTTCTTTTAGCATATATTCTGAGGTGGTGAGTGTTGGATTGTTGAGGTATCAATGCACAAACTGATCTCCGAGCTTGAAAGAATTTGTATAATACAAGTGAGATTGAATCAACCTACATTCAATGGGACGTTGAAAGGGTAATGATCATAGAGACGCCCCAAGAGGAAAGAGAAGTTGGGTTGGTTTCGTACTTTCTGGATCTACAACATGTGTAATTTATGGTGTTTCTAGAATCCCGATTCTTGAAAATTTATATAAAGAGAAGCTTGCCTCCCTTGATATTCATTTTAGTTCTGGAAAGTGTAGGAGGAAAGACATCAAAGAAAATGACATCTATGGAGTTGGTTGCAAATGTTAAAATAGTTGAAAGGAATTTTTTTCATAATCGTGGATTTTTGTAAAAACTAGTGATTTAGCTTCAGCTCCTACTTGTATACCTTAGTTATGGATCACAAAGGTGACACTCCGCCCGAGATACACTAGTTTTGACGTTTGGGTTACAGACAAAATTGATTTGTGAGCACAAACAGAGCCGAAAGTCTGTAAAAACAAATCTATCTACTCTACAAAATAGGAGTTACATTTGTTTACATTCTATTCTTTTGGACTCTGGTCACAAACAAGTAACATATCTAGGTTCAACTATCAATAATACATGAAGATGTAATGCATAAAACTATACTAGAATTGCATGCTGATATGGGGGAGTGCTACAAGTAGGAGGATACGTGCCAACGTGAAAGAAAACTATATTAGATCAGATACGAAAATAATAACGTTATATATTTGTGAATATTGTGCTTCTAATTTAAGAGAGAAACAAACTAAACGACTCCTAAAACGCTTCCATATATAATACAAAACCCAACTTGAAACATAAGTAGTGATATGCTCCATTTATTTTTTTAAAAAAATTATCCCTAAAATACTAATCTTCCCAATTCGAAAATCAGGAAAAGCAGCGTAACAACATATGGGCTTGTGAACATAAATGAGTAGTAAAAGTTTTAGTAATCCCATAGAGCAATAAACAAGTTTTAATATATCTTAATTCTTTGTAAATTTACAAAAAATTCTTAAAATAACCATTATGCAGATACACTATCATGAACGAGATTCATATGTCATGATTCATTGTAATCAATTCCAATTACAATTTAAACTGAAGATAGATTCCAATCCCTAAAAATTTGCTAAATAAATCATAAACAAATTCCTAACATAAAGGCAACAATACGTTTCAAAAATTGAAAAATTTTCAGTTCTTCAAGCTGTAACAAACATGAATTCATACTATAAACACGAATCATGAGCCAAAGTATGTCGAATGTGACAATTATGTTGAGGCATTTTGGAATTTGGGAAAACAAGCAATCTGATTCACTGCATCAGATAGTTATAGTAAAATTGTATAACCATGAATATTTCGGAATGATTCATTGCAAGAAAATAATTTAGCACATAGCTGATTCAATTATCCAAATAACTATAATTGGTGTATAATCATGAATCATGTAATAAGATACACTACAAGAAAAAACAAATCTAACTCATACCTGGTTCAAAGAAACAAATTGTCATAGTAAAGTAATAAATGAGTAGTAAAAATTTTAGTAATCCCATAGTGCAATAAACAAGTTTCAATGTATCTCAATTCTTTGCAAATTTACAAAAATTTCTTAAAATAACCATTATGTGGATACACTATCATGAACGAGATTCATATGTCATCATTCATTGTAATTAATTCCAGTTAAAATTTAAACTGAAGGTAGATTCCAATCCCTAAAAATTAGTTAAACAAATCATAAACAAATCCTTAACAAAAGGCAACAATACGTTTCAAAAGTTCAAAAATTTTCAGTTCTTCAAGCTTTAACAAACAGAAATTCATACTGTAAACACGAATATAAGCCAAAATATGTCGAATGTGACAATTATGTTGAGGCATTCTGGAATTTGGGAAAACAAGCAATCTGATTCACTGCATCAGATAGTTATAGTAAAATTGTATAACCATGAATCTCTCGGAATGATTCAGTGCAAGAAAATAAAATTGTATAACCATGAATCTTTTGGAATGATTCAGTGCAAGAAAATAATTTAACACATAGCTGATTCAATTATACAAATAACTATAATTGGTATATAATCATGAATCATGTA
>JAPFFP010000008.1:6720603-6754111 GCA_026153255.1 Solanum medicagineum | reverse complement strand
CTGCTTTTGTTCTATTTGAGATTAAAAAATATTGAAACTTGTATAAATTTTCTTTGAATTCTATTGAAGTAGAGGCATGTACATGCGACACCAGTCTTGAGTTGGTTTTTAAGTTGTGAATATCTCCTTTTATACTTAGACTATCGTTTCATCTTCCGCATTATTTTGTTATATCCTGTTTAGATTAACTTGTCTCGATGCATTAAAAGCGAATGTCATCGCATTCATTTTCGTATTGTGACAACATTTTACGTTGATAAGATTTTCTTTTCTCAAAAATGTAACTAAGAGTTAGTAATAAGGAACTTCCTATGACTATGGATCACTTTTTCTTTCTTTATTATTGGGTTCAAGAACAATCTTTTTTTTCTTTTTCCTTTTTTTTGGTACGAATGAGTGAAAAGTTGGAGAAAGGAGATAATTCATATGTAAAAAGTTTATCACAAAAATTACCCAACTAAATTAATAAAATATATTTTAAAATATGAATTTCTCGTTACTTTCAAAGAGTGATTTAAAAGTAATAACAGCAGGTTTGATTGAGCCAACTATCCGGCCACTGCCTCTATATATGTGTGTATGTCTACCATGTATAAATACGTACATATATATGTATTGTGTATCAATTTCAAACTCATCAACTCTAAATTAAATCGTGTTCTTAATAGGTCGGAACAAATGACACAATCAGAGACGAAGTCAATATTATAAGTATATGGACTTTGAAATTCTTTTTTTTTTTAAGTTACTGGTTAAGAATTACTGATTTATAAATATTAAATTAATTTTTACGAAAAATATATAATTTGTACCGACTACTTATTTCTGTCGAACTCATACGTCACATTCATTTTGAACTTGCTAGTGAAAAAGTATGATGCACAAGAAAGATGAGAGGCAAAAACAAGTCACAAGGTAACATAATTTTGCTGTTTTCTTTTGTCAAGGCTATCTATGTTATTGCCATGTTGTATGTTTATGGCTATCTGGGAGCATCACATAAATCAAATATTAATTCAACCAGCTTGCAATTTGTCAAATTTGAGAAGACAAAATAAAAGCAAGCAAGAAAGAAATTCATACTTGTCTCAAGACACAAATACTGTTGACTTTGTCTTAGGGTTGCATTTCATAATTTTCTCCCCAAACCTAACAAACATAGGATACCTTTTCTCCTCGGCTTTCAACCTGTTGTTGTCAATTATTTATATCCTCCAATAAGAAAGAGCCAATTAGATACTTATTAATTTTGCATATCTAATTATATGGAAGGGTATATCCTTTCAATTAAAATTGTTACACAAACTCCAGACATATTATTTGCACTTTCGATTGGTAGATGCTTTCTGGATCATTATACCTTTTCGTTGAATATATAATTGTCGCTTTAAGATGGAAAAGAATATAGATGGATTCATGAAACTTTTATTCAAGGATCAATATATACAACGTTAGGATATTTCTTTTTTTCCTATTTTCTTCTTGTCTAGAGTCTACTACGAAACAAATAAATGAATACACTGAGTTGACGAAAGCAAAATATACAAAGCATAATAACGGATGTTGTAATAATTATTGTGTAGAATATTCCAATTGTTACTGCAACACCTACCCCTATTATCTTTCATAAAGACCTCAAAGTAACCTTTCAAAAAATTTTGAATTAAGTTAAGTTTAATACTTAAAGAGCGCTAACAAGGTTAGAAATATCATTTTGGATGTTGAAGGGCTATAGACTAATTGGTACAATATCACTTGAGCATAATAATAAGTCGAAGGAGATCCTTCCTCCCCAACCACGTTGGAAACTATACGATGGGCTACAGCTTCAAATGACCATGAACAAGTCCTAACTTCAAATGAAGATAACTCACCCTCTATTATAAGAGTTATGTTCTGCACCATATATATACTACGTTAAAGATTTGAATCATTTGATATATGCATATAAGTTTGGATCCGATGATGCCTTACTTGTTCATGTATGTAAGGTTTATTCTCAAGTATAGGAAGTATATTGGATGTTGTTTAGGGTCATGGAGACCCTTAACACTGAGTTGGATTCAAAACTTTTTATCAATTAAGTTTTCAAATGAGTTTATAAAATAGGTCAACTTCAAACAATTATATCTGTCAGAATATTACAAGTTAGATGGTCCATGAGCAACTAAATTAAAGATTTATGAGTCATCTTTCCAACGTAATCGGATGTTTGTATATCCGAGTTTGGAGTAACTTCTTATAATTTATTTATAGATGAACTTCAGCCAAAAAACGTAAGCCCAGTCACTACGGGTCAATAGTACGACTCGTACTTGGACTGTACGGCTTGTATTGAGATTCACATAATTGAAGTTTAGAAGAGAGAGAATCAATTTGGGGAATTTTCAGATCATTGTTATTCAACACACATAAATGTGTAGGTCTCAAATGTATATATACACAATATATGTGCCACACTGACAGATGTATGTACAGCTAATTACTTTGTAACTAACTAACGAATTAGCTAACTAACTAACAAATTAAGCTAACTAACTAACGGATTCGTTAATTGACTAACACTGTTACATAACTACACAATTGAATTATAATTCTCAATACCCCTCCCCCCTCAAGCTAGATGGACTGAAGATATTCAGTACTCCAAGCTTGGATAAAAAGAAGACATGCTGAGGTCGACCAAGAGCCTCGGTTAAGAGATCAGCCTATTGATCTTTGGTGTTGATGTAGCTGGTTTTAATTAAGCAAAGTCGCACCTTCTCATGGATAAAATGGCAATCTATCTCAATATGCTTTGTCCTCTCATGGAAGGCTGGATTCGCAGCAATCTGAATGGCAGCCTTGCTATCACAATGTATGGCGGTAGGTGTTTGCAAAGTTACTCCCAACTCCTTGAACAAATTAGCAACCCAGACCACCTCCGCAGTGAGTGTAGCTAAACTTTGATACTCTGCCTCAACTGAGCTTCTGGAAACTGTGGTTTGTTTCTTGGACTTCCAAGATATAAGAGAATCACCAAACTTTAAGAGATAGCCAGTAACTAACCTCCTAGTAATAAGACAAGTAGCCTAGTCTGCATCACAATAACCAGTTAAAGCAGGAGATTTGTCAGAACTCATGAACAATCCCAGGCCTGATTACCCTTAATATATTTCACAACTCTAATGGCAGCATTCCAATGTGAAAGCTTAGGCTGCTGCATGTATTGACTCAGACTTTTGACAGCAAAAGCAATGTCAGGACGAGTGTTGGTAATATAGAGCAACTTCCAAACCAATTTTTGGTATCTACTGACATCAGAGAACAACACATCATTGCGACCAGCATCATAATCTGCAGTAGTAAGCTTGACATTGCACTCCATGGGTGTAGTAACTGGTTGAGCACCTAAAAGTCCTGCTTCTGAGATCAGTTCAAGGGCATATTTGTGTTAGTTCATCACTATACTAGTGGTCCTGCTGAATTTAATTCCCAAATAATACTTTAGTTCACCCAAGTCTTCTATCTTAAAATGGTTGTGCAACACTTGCTTAGTCTCTTGAATCAACTAGGAATCACTTCCAGTAATAAGGAGGTCATCCACATACACAAGAATAATAACCAAACCTGACTCACTTTTCTTGGTGAACAAAGAGTAATCCAAATGGCTTTGGACATAGCCTGACTGCCACAAGGCTTGAGTCAGTTTAGCATTCCATTGTCTAGAAGCTTGTTTGAGTCCATATAAGGACTTGACAAGCTTACAGACATGATGCTTTTTTGAGCTAATGAATCCTTTAGGCAACCCCATGTACACTTCTTCATATAAATCTCCTTGTAGGAAAGCATTGAAAACATCCATTTGGTATAGTGGCCAGTTCTCAACTGTAGCCAAAACAATTATTGATCTAACAGTGACCATCTTCACAATAGGTGCAAAGGTCTCTTGGTAGTCAATGCCTTCTGTCTGACTGAAACCTTTAGCCACAAGTCTTGCCTTAAACCTATCTACTTGACCATCTGTCTTGAACTTAATTTTGAAAATTCATTTGCACCCTATAAGTGGCTTATCAATAGGTGCTTGTACTATCTGCCAAGTGTCATTCTCCTCTAGTGCTTTGATTTCTTACTGCGTAGTTGCCACCCATCTAGGATCTTTGATTGCTTCTTCATACTTAGAAGGTTCAACTTCAGCAGAAAAATTACCTAGGAAAGCTTGATAATGAGGGGATAAATGTTGATATTGTACATACTTAGACATAGAATAAGGATGATTGGAACCAATGGCTGTAGTAACAAAGTCTTGCAACCAGATTGGAGGCTTAGTAGATCTGGAAGATTGCCTTGCCCTATTGGCAATTGTGATTGTATCAGGAACAACAATGCTGGGTGGATCATCATGAACAACATTGCTTGGTGGATTTGTTGCTGTGTCAGGCTCAACTTGATCTATAGGAGTAATGTAATGATCTACACAGTCTTCAGTCATAGAGTTGTCTTCATCATAAACACCATTATCACTAGGTGGAAAAAATAAAGACAAATGTTCTTGATCCTTCTGTTCAGCAAAAGGAAATGATGTTTCTTTGAAAATAACATCTCTACTGACAATAAACTTCTTATGACTCAAGTTGTACACAATGTAACCCTTTTGAGTAGAAGAGTACTCCATCAGTACACATGCATCAGCTCTAGGGAAAATTTGTCCTCCTTGACAAGTTTGGTGATATAGCAAAGACTACCAATGGTTCTTATGTGATCTAGACTTGGTTGTGAACCACGAAATATGGAAAAAGGTGATTGACCTTGTAAGACCACATTAGGCATTCTATTTATCATATACACAGCAACTAGAACACATTCTCCCTAAAATCTAATTAGAATGGAACCTTGGAACCTAAGTGCTCTTGCCACTTCAAGAATATGCCTGTGTTTTCTTTCCACCACTCCATTTTGCTGTGGAGTGTGTGGACAGCTGCTTTCATGTATACTTCCCAATGATTCAAACAAGGATTTGCAGTCCTTATTAAAGAACTCAGTTTCATTGTCTGATCTAATATTCTTGACACATTTATTGAACTGATTTTGAATCAAAACAAGAAAATTTCTCAGAATACCAAAAACTTCATTTTTGAATTTCATGAGAAACACCCATGTCATTCTTGAATGATCATCCACAATGGTTGAATCCATTGAATGCACCATATCATGTTCTACATGCATGACCTTCTCTGGAAGATGATTAGGGAAGTAGTAAAGGCCTTCTCTCTCCTTACCAATCCCCGTCATCCTTCTATTTGAGAGGTCCTGTAATACAAAAAACTCAGAGAAAAAATTCACTTTCAGCTGCCTAGTCAACTGAGATATTGATAATAAATCAAAGTTGAAATCAGGAACCACCAATATATTCCTTAATGTATCACCAGTTGGCAACTTGCAATTCCCAATATGTGTCACAGAAGTTGTCTGGCCATTAGGCAAGTGTACTTTTCTTTCCATTGTTTCATTAGTCCTAGAAGCTGCATCTAAATTACTAAGTCTAGATGTCATATGGCATCTTTCTCCAAAATCAACCATCCATTCCCTATGTTTTTCACTAATTATGGGCACTGTCTTCATATCATGTGGGATAAAACAGTAATAGGATTACCTGCTGCATAAGCCATGTTCTCCATTGTCTCTGACTTGTCAAGTGTCTGTAGAATTCAGTTGTACTGATTAGGAGTAAATGTTGGTTATGTTGCTAAAAGCTGAGGATCATATCCTCCCTGCTTCATCTGCATAGAATCATAGGCCTGAGTATGTTGTTCTGAACTACCACATGCTCCTTGTCCCATATTTCCCGAACATATGGTCCAAACTCATCTTTGTTATTTCTTTCAGTATAAACATGATTTGCCATGCCTTTTCCTGTGTTTAATCCACCTATTCCTGGTCCAACTTTCTTCTTGAACTTCCAGTCAGCTGGATACCCAATTAGTCTATAACATATGTCCCTGGTATGCCCATGAAGCTTACAATAATCACAGAATCAATGTGAGTTCTTCTTCTGTCTAGAGTTGTTATAACTATTGTTACCAATATTTGGATGAATATCATTGCCACCATTTGTGTATCCTCCTTTTCCAGCATATAATTCGGCTGAGTCATAAGATGTCTGCCCTGTAGACCCATGGATACCTTTCCCTTTGTTTGCATACAGAACCACAGAATCAGACACATCTCCTATAATCCTAGACTCAGTTGTAACTCGTTGGCTCTCATCAAAAATTATCATAGCATAAGCTTTACTCACATTAGGCAAGGGGTTCATCATTAAGATTTGGTTTCGAGCATGACTATACACCTCGTTTAACCTCATCAAAAAGGAAAATAGGCATAGAAATTGCATATGATTAACCAACATTCTCGATTTATCACAATTACAGATAGGAGGAGGGACTAATACATCAAATTCGTCCTATAACCACCCCAATTTAGTGAAATAGCCTGAAACTGTCAAATTACCTTGGCTTAGTATGCATATCTCTCTATGAAGCTGGTAGCTTCTAGATCCATCAACCTTGTTGAACCTTTCCTTCAGATCTTCCCAAACCGTTGCTGCATCAGAAACACACTATCCCACTCAATAATTCCTTAGATACAGTGTTCATGATCCATGCAAGCACAAATGCATTGCATTTCTCCCATTGTTCTTCTAGTTCCGGCTTGTAATATGATTTTTTACAAGTTCTAAGGACAAAACCCAGCTTACTCTTAGCATGCAGATTAATCATCACGGATCTACTCCATAATGAGTAGTTCTCAGCTTATGTGAGTTGAACTGATATTAACACACTCCCTGGAGTGTCCGATGGATGGAGATATAGCGGATGGTTGCGATTTTTCTCGATTCCTTCAAGAGTATCAGTCAAAGCTGCAACTCCAGCAGCATTCGTTTGAGATGTTGACTCCATAGCTCCTCAAGCTCTATTAATGGAGGTCTAGGATCGAAGAAATTGACAACTGAATCCTCAGATTCAGGGCTCTGATCCCATATTGAAGTTTAGAGGAGAGAGAATCAATTTGGGCAATTTTTAGATTATTGTTATTCAGCACACACAAATGTGTAGCTCTCAAATGTATATGTACCACACCGACAGCTATATGTACAACTATTATTACTTTGTAACTAACTAACGGATTAGCTAACTAACTAACAGATTTAAGCTAACTAAGTAATGGATTAGTTAGCTGACTAACACTGTTACATAATTACACAATTGAATTATAATTCCCAATACAGGGGAACTTCCTAAGACCTCCACTTTTCATCTAAATTCCATAGTGATAGTACGACTCGTACTTTGAAAGTAATGGTCATACTTTGACTCATGGAAATAACCATATATAAACTCTCTTATATCATCTAGGCAGCCATAAGTCAGTAGACCACAACTCAGAGGACTAAGTGTGGTCCGTTATTTGGATCCATGGAAAGGTCTAGAGACCCTCGAAAGTTACTTTAGTAACCACAAGTCATACCACAAATCATGGTATCATGGTACGATCCATCCAGTATTCGATAGTGATTATTTTTCAATGAATTAAAAGTATTGTAAGGTATTTCTGTCCTTTCGTTTTTTTCTTAGTCAATGCCACAATGATTTGGCTTATCCTAAGTAGGGTAAAAAAGAAGTTAATTATTCGATAGTAGCATGAGAATACAAGTAAAGAATATGAGGTGTCTATCAGAATGACAAAAAGCTACTTTATCAACTCTCCAATAGAAGCCTAGGACAAGGGGCGGATCCACGTAGCGTCTGTCGGGTGCTCGAGCACCCATTGACCCCGAAAAAAAATTTTGTGTATCGATATAAAAAATATGCAAAAATTGTATAAATATAAAGATAAGCACCCAGTGAACAAGAAATCCTATGGGTGCTTTATGATTCTCACGGTCATCCTAAGGCTCAAAGAAAGCCCTCAGATAAGGGATTGAATCCCACTGGCAGCACAAATATTTTTACTTTAAAATACACCTACTAGATGAGCACTCACTGTCTTTAAATCCTAGATCTACTACTATTTGGGACATAATAGGGTGGAAAGAGTAATCACGAGGATCTATGCTTAAGCAAGAATGAGCACTAACCATTCTCAGTACTCAGCAAGAAAACAAGTAACTCAAGGTAAAGTTATATTAAGTGCAAGTACCCATCACACTTCATCTGAATCTTCTCAATTACTCCCCGCATAAAAATCAGCCCAATCTAATGTTTTATAATTCATTTAAGACATAGCTCAATAGTAGATCATCAACAGAACAAGTCATCAATATCAAATTTATCAATTAAAGATCAATAAAGGAATATTTATAATTCATAGGTAACAATGATGTGCAGTATCATGCAATGTGAAGACAAGTAAGATTTTCTATGTTTTTCCTAATAATACATATCCAATGAATCATCGGTCTAGGATTCATGGGAGACAAATCGGTCCATGCATCTATCACAACTCATATGATCTGATCCTGATTTTCTTTCAATATAAATCAGCCGAGCCTCCTGTAACCTATCTCTTATTTAATTTCAAAGTGAATCTACTATGGATCGTGTGGCATATCCTTTTATTTTCTCTCAGTAAGAATCTATTATGGCTCATGTGGTATGTCCTATATTTTCTATCATCTCACAAATCATTAGCATAATATTGGTACAACATTAATGTAATAGATATGTGCAAATACTCGATGAAACAAATAAATGAGAGGAATATAACTTTCGTAATCATCAACCAATATAGAAATCTCATCACAATATCATGAATAGGATGATACAACAACTAGAAACATTCAAGATAATTTTTATCTCATGAAACTAACAATTCCTTCTTTTACCATATTTTCATACTAATTAGAGTTCATTCAGTAGTTATCTAAGCATAAGATACGAAATTCTTCACCAACCCCCATTACTCCCAAGCATACAACGCATACAGGGTTCAATATAATAACAATGAGTTATAAAATTCACTTGCCTCAATCTAATTAAACAATCAATCAATACTTGAGTGTTTTCTTTTTGTTAGCTTCCAACTTAATATAATCTATTAAAATATGAAATTACAATAAGAGTACAACAATGCAATAAGTTTATTAATTTTGAAGAAAGAGTCCAAAACAACCCAAAATTCTATTTTTGTGAAAGTAGGAATAAATCTAGAAATTAATAAATAAATATGTTATCAAAAATATTTGAAAACCAATAGTAGAAATCATTTTCAAAATAGTGTTGAATTCAATCCATAGTCATCAATTTATTAGAAATTCATGTTATTGAGAAAACTCATAAAATTCAAATTTCAAAACCAAGAATTAAATGTTAGGATAATAAAATAATTAGTGGAACATCAAGATTCTAAGTTATAAGTACTTACCCAATAGATTCATCTTGAAATTCCTCTTTAAATTGTCCCTGTCGAACTCTCGGGTCTTAAAACAAGGAAACAAAAAGGAACATTAATTTTGAAATAATTTAATCTTCCCAAGTATTACTTTTGGCGATCACGATCATAACCCCATGAACATAAAGTTCAATTGTCTCCTAACCCTCTGCGATAGTAGTCAAGACATTCTCGGATATGAAGATCAATAAACTCAACCCTCTATTGCAATGAATCTATAGGTCATTTTAAATTTTTTAAAAATTATCACTTTATCTCCTCTGATAGTTGTTATGTTTATTTGTTCTAACACTTTATCGAGAAATTGTAAAATTTATGATTTTGAGTTTTTTAAAGGTTCAAATTGTTCAAAAGTTATTTTTGGTACCAGTCGGGGAATAAGTCTCGGAATAGAATTTCATCAGTTTCACTTGCTTCGAAATGTGGAATTTGCTCTAACAGCATTTTCAATTTCTATTTTGGAGTTGTATTATGGATTCGAGGTTATGAGTTGTAAGTTTGAGTCAGATTGGATAAAAATTTGACTTCGATTAACATTTTGAGTTCGAATGCTTGAATTGATGTCAATTTCATTGGATCCGGGAGGTGATTTAAGGCCTAAAATGAGTTCTGATGTAATTTTTGGGAATTCCGAGAATATTTTGATTTTTTTAGAACCCTAAGATTTCTAGTTGCGACTAATTGAATTCTAGATCCACAAGACTTCAAATTTGATATTTGATGATTCTATTGAATCTAGAACAACGAAATTAGTAAGGTTGCACGTATGGTTTGTGTGTATGGAGTTCAAATAATTTTGAGGGTTAATACCTAGCAAAGTGTTAACTGAATCAAGTTTATTGGTTCTTAGGTTGTAGGTTATGCTTTAACATTGCCTTGGTCGCTTAAGCAACCACTACTAAAGCTTTCACATAAGCAATGCCCTACTAGGTGATATTTGCTTAAGCAGTCAAGGACCACAAAGGTGATGCACCATCTGAGGGATCTGTTATCCACTTTAGTAGCACTCGCTTAGTTGGTGGGTTCTTCAAAAGCAATTCTTATTTGATATTTTTGAGCTCTAAAAATTATATTATGGCGATTTTGAAGTGGATTTTCAAGAGTTACTCATTAGGCTAGTGATTTTGAAGTGTATTTTCAAGGATATTTCTTTTTTATTTTCTTCGTAACCATAGTATGCTATAAAACAAATAAATAAATATGATAAGTTGATGATAACAAGATATATAATGCACGTTAACGCATATTATAGTAATTCTTGTGTAGAATATTCTAACTTTTGCAACACCCAACCCTACTATCTTTCATAAAGACATGAAAGTAACTCTTCAAAAATTTTGAATGAAGTTCAATACTAAAGGAGTACTAACAAGGTTAGAAATTTCGTTTTGAATATTGAAGAGGCTACGGACTAGTACAATATCATTTAAGCACAATAATAAGTATAACAGGTGCATTTGAAGTGATATAGTATTATGTTCAGGACACCCAGATACCCCCACACCTTTGCGAAGGCGAAGGTTTGTCCGCGAAGGCATAGAACAAAAATGGGTTGCACCAGATACCCCCACAACAGCAATTGCCAAAATTCAAAATGGACCCTCGAAACTCATCCGAACTCAAAATTTCACAAACTTTATATGTATCCATACCAGAAACAGTGATTTAGACTCAACGAAATTATCAAAATTCAATTCTGAGATCTCCAAAAATTTACCAATGCAAGTCAATAAAACTAGTTTAAGACTCAAAATATTAGAACTGCCCTCGAAAACTCCAAAAATTATGATAAGATCATTTTTACCATTTGTTTCACCATCTAGAGCTATTGGAATTATCGGAATTCCAATCTGAGCTTTTGAATCACAACTTTGAGTCTAAAAACCTCATTTTAACTCCAAATTCAGTTCTGCAACTTCTTGTAGTTCAGTTTTCACATTCCGGAGCTAATGAAATTGACGAATCCCCTATCCGACCTTTGAAACTCAGAATAACACAAAAACTCTCTTTTTCAACAACTTAACCTTTCAGAAAGACCAAAACTCATATTTTCAACTTTTAAAACTCAGGATTTCTGTTCTGACCATTCAAATAGTTCAAAGTAGGCGTAAAGCAACTTATGAGGGTAAAATAGTAATTTTCACAAATAAAATCAAAATGACCAACCATGTCATTACAAGTGTAGTATCTACCCAATTCAAAATTCTCAATAACCATGTAGAATTGTTAATCTTTTTTCACAGAGCATCCATGAGTAACCCGCCATGATTGAACAATTCAACATAACATTAAAATGCAGAATCTCTCATACATCACCATTTATCACAAACCAAAATCAAATCCTTAGAAAAGTAGGTTATACTCTTTCATGATCTTGTGTCAAGCCAACCCATTTCACATTGGCACATCTAAACTTAAAACAAAATATCCATAAAACCGCCAATATTTAACCAAGGATTTATATATGTTGTCTCTTTTCTTAACTTTTATTTATCATACAATGCTACTAGGATGTTCAAATCCTTAACCTATAGACATGATTCAATCCTAAATGCCCAAATTCTTTGATGTCCAAGACTCTTGTACTTTTCCTAAACTATTTATCTTTTTTTTTTTTGGTAGCATATTTTTCATTATTATTCTTGAGTCAAAACACTACAGTAGATTGTCTTCTTACTCTGCACCAAACTAATCAAATGAAAACTTCAATTTAGGTTTTTCTATAATCAAAATCAATAGAATCTACAACTGAAATTATGTACAAGTTCGTTCAAATGCTTAATAACCAACATAATCAATCATTTTATTACCTAGCCAATCCATTTTTTAACTCACAATGAAGTTACCAGTCCCTAAATGAATTTTTGAAATAAAATTTAGACTTAAACACATTAATACCCCTACCGAGTTCCATCACTATGAATTTTATTATGATCAATTCCAAACTTAAGCATCTGTAGTAACAGCCAGCTAATTTTCTAAATGTGACTGCAACATCAAACTCCACTACATGAGTAGATGAAATAATTGATAACTCCTTAGCAGCCAGTATTTGCACTTATACAATATTTCCATCCTCGTATATTACTAGTAACATATCAGAATGTCCACTAGATCCTTCACTAGAACAGATCATACCTATCAGGAAGTTTGTACTCAAATAAATCATACTTTTCTTCCTATACAATAATTGCCATACATTAGCGAATGTAAGACCCAACAAATTAGAAAGTACGAAAGTGCAGAAAAATATGAAATATAAAAAATTAATAGGGCAAGCCACGAGCCTTATCTATGAATCATAGTGCAAACCACAGGTCATAGACAAGGCTCGTGGATTGGGGTCTGGATTGGTGAAATTTTAGATTTTTGGATCTTAGTCTATGAATATGCAGGACGAGTTGTAGTTAAGTTTACAAGTTGTAGAATGGTCTCGTGGTCTGGCTCTTGAGTTATAAAATTTTCTAAGTGTGGGATAACTTTACGAGGGGTCTTCACTACCCGTAGAATAGTATACGAACCGTAAGAGAGATCCATAGCTTGAGTTTCAGAGATACTTTTAGAAAGTCCAAAATATAGTCAGAGTAAAACTTCCTAGTTACAACTCTAATTCAATCTACGACCGGTATATGGGGTCCATGGATTGACCCCAAAAATTTTTAGTGAAGGATATTTTTTATATTTTCCTGCACCCTAAGTCCAATACTACATTATCTTAAGCATAAATTCTACCCATATCATATCCATTATTCTCCAATACTCTCATTCACTCTTCAGTCAAAGATTTCTTCAAATTTCTCTAAGGCTTTCAACTCTCCAAGGCAAGAAGAAGAAGAAAGTTATGGTTTTCAAGGTCTCTTTCCCAAACTTCAAGCTTCAAGTCCTTTCTTTTGGATCATCTAATCAAGGTATGTGGATTTGATTTGTGGACTCCTTCCATCCATAAAATCTAAGTAAATTTCTTACTTCATTAGCTTCCAAGTATGAATATTTTACTAAATGCATGGTGTCTCTTCAAACATTGATATAATAACATATTTTCAGTTATATGAGCTATGCAAGGTGTTACGTTATGAAATTGGTAATTTTACAAGATGAATTTCATATTCTCATATCTGGGGTTTTTGAATAATTATGGTAAATTATTTGAAAATAATTTAAATTGATTAGTTTTAATGTGGTTGTGTTTGACCCTCTTATGATTGCATGGTTTTAAGACTTATATACAATAACCTACCAAGTCTCGAAGCTAAGTTCCATGATAAAGCGCGTATTTTATGATGAAGGCTTTCACGATATGTTATGAAGGTTTATAAAAACTTATAAAGTGATTTATGAAGCCCTTATTATGATGTTTTATGATGGACCCTCTTGTGAAAGGATGATTCTCAATAGAAGGAATTACTAAGTTAATGAGTTATTCCTATTATTATAATGTTTATTTTTTTAATCTTATGAACGAATGATTGTGCTTATGTCTAAAGTATTCTATGGGACTAGACTTAGCACTAAATGAGGCTTGAGGTAGGGGCTCGACCTACGAGGTCCTTATATAAAATCTGGTTTCACAATTACATGCCATCGTAAGATTATATGCCGATATGGCTTAGCTAGTAGATCCACATATAGTATCATGTTCATGACACCCAACTAGTGGGTAGAGTTCTACCTTGGCCAGTAGACTCCTCTTTCTCCAATGTAGAGGCAACATCAGAATTTCATGTAGTAGCCGCATGACCCTAGATGTCGGTTATGGTATTCTCCCACATTGTTTGGTATATGATGAGTTATGACAATCATGCTATTTTGAAGCATATTTTAAATAATGCATTGATCATTCATCACATATTAAGCTTTACTTTTGATTTATGACTATGCATATTGCTTATTATGGTTTCATTGTTGCATTGAATCCCACATACTTAGTGCATTATAAAATACTAATGCAAATTTTGGCTACATAATGTCACCATATAGGGTATGACGATCAACTTCCTCTTCTCACTAGTGATTGACTTGTGGATTGAAAACTTTGCTTCATTGGTGAGTCCTCTAGTTCGAGGATAGAAGTCGTATTCCCTAGCTTGATAATTTAGGACTATGACACTTTGTTCCACTTATATACATATATTTGAGGGTGAGCTTGGGACATGTCTAAGCTCCTGCCCTATCTATGACTTATAGGAACTCTTGGACATATTAATACGTATATATTATCATGACTCTAGTTTCTCATATTTATGTTGATATTCTCTTAGACCCTGCCCCTTAGTTTTCATTTATTTTATTGTCCATATCAATGATGTGCTTAATAAATACTATGAGGCTTGTTTGAGGTACCCTGAGTTCTTCATTCACCACTTCACGTCTAGGTTCTAGGCCTGGATTGTAACATAAAATTATTTTTATCTCTAACAAAGCAATATGTACCCCTTTTCGCAAATCAGATTGATAATAGAAGTAACACAACCCATCAACCTAACTAAGTGAACACATATACTGCCATATTAGTCATACTTTAATTTTTTTGATGTACACCCACTTCATGAAGCCACAGCAGAAGTTCTAATCTCAGTTAGCATAACATCATTCTCAGTCTATACTAAGTGACCCATTCTTTTTATAACAAATCCAACAACTGTAGCCTCAAAATTACTATGATCATCATATAGTCATTCCTTTAATCATATTGTCCAAATTATAAATCACTTTAGCCATCTAATAGGCCATGAAAGTACCATCCTCGTTGTTGAATGACTAATCAGAAAGGATAGGACGTTCATGATATCTTCAATCAAGTTTCATCTTCTGATACCTTATTTTCAAAATACATCATCTAACTACACCTGTCCCAATTTCTTCAAATTATAAAGCAGTCCAAGGCTAACCACACATCTTTCCTTCAAGTTCATTGCCTCTTACTCAAAATCAGATTTAATTCCAAAACCATACGCGGGCATCTCAAATATATGCATGAACTACCACGTACGAACCCTCACTAAAGTGACAGAATAGAGCAAAGCGATAAAGAATTAGATAGGATCAAGAATATATAATAAAGAGTCAAGAAGTCAGGATTTTCTTCCTAATAATCACCATAGCCCCTCGAAGATAAGCAGTAGGCGACTCTACACCGATCCTTGAGACTCTATTAAACTAGAATTCAATAAATCATAACCAGGATAATTTTAAGGCACTAAAATATCAAAACAACCTCAGGACACTCAAAAATTATACCAAAGCCCATTCTAAAGATAAAATCACCTCTCAGAATCATTCAAACTATCAAAAATCCAATCCAAGCACTCAAACTCAAAATATTGATCAAAGTTTTGACTTTGATCAAATTTCAACTTAATATCCAACTTTCAAATACACATATCAACTTCAAATCTATTTTGGTAGATCAATTTCCATATTTTGGATCTGATAGAATTGATTGAACTTTATTCTGAGACTCAAATCTCCAAATGACTCTAAAGCTCAAATTGAACAGATTAAGCATTTAAAATTCAATTCTCTAGCAAAAACTCAACTTTTTCACAGAACTTTCAAAACCAAACTCGAGATAACTATTTGGAGGGGTAAAATAATAATTTTTAAAAAAATATGAAAAATGACCTTCAAGGAATTACATATAACTTGTCAGAGTAAAGAACAAACTTAACTTATGGATATGTCTAATCTGCCTTCTCTGGGGCAAGTGGGGAGTCATTCTAATTTTAGAATGATTCTATCCTACCTTGGCCATTTATTTTATAGGGTTCAAGTTATTCTAAACTCCTACTCAAATCGGTGCTCAATACTACTCTAAGAAAATATAGTTTATTATGCTGATAATTCAAGTAAGTTGATTCACTCACTCATTCGACTCATTTAGTCTCTTGTAGTCTTAGCGCAGCTTTAACTCTTCTCAGTGCACCTTTTCTTTTTTAAAGATGCTATCTCAACTTTTTGAATGCATAGCAATGTAAGTTTACTTCTCAACTCAATTATAAAATAAATGTTTAAAGGTATTCATACATATGCTCCAAATATGACTAAAAGACTTCTTACTTAATTCATGCTAAAAAGGTAAATCAAGAGATTTCTCTAACTCAACTCATGCTCAAATTCTTGTTCAAGAAATTGATGAAAATAGTCATCTTCTAACTCAAGACAATGCATGAAATAATTAAATGCAAAATACTTTAAATCACTTTAAACTCTGAAAATCATGCATAATGGGTAATAATGCAAAATAATTTTACTAACTGAATATCTCTTCTAAGAACTAATATGTTGTGCTTCCTTAGCGAAATCACCATGCTTTTTTCAAAATCATGTAATGCGCGTGGAATGTTCGAGCTTTCTAAAGATGCTTCTTTTACTGATAGCTCTGAAATGTTTTTACTTTACTGTAAATAATGCACAATATATAGCAATATAAATTATTCATCTCAACTCA
Source organism: Solanum medicagineum (assembly GCA_026153255.1). NCBI lineage: Eukaryota > Viridiplantae > Streptophyta > Magnoliopsida > Solanales > Solanaceae > Solanum > Solanum medicagineum. The sequence continues at coordinate 6,737,235 of JAPFFP010000008.1, read as the reverse complement.
GTTAAGGTTCATGTGAGAGGTAAGCATGAACAATAACCAAGAACTGAACTATATAACTAATCATAACTTTGACGAAAAAATTTTAATTTAATAATAAAGAATAGTAGAAACTCAAATTTCAAGAAAGATTGTATTAAAATCCTCGGTTAAAATTTTAACGACTAAAAGTAGCTATAGAGCATGAGGACAAGATTAGTCCAACACTCTAAATAGCCTTAAATACAAGGAAAAAACTAGATTCTTGAAGAACTTTAAAGAAAATGCTTGAACATCCTAGCTTTTCTCCTTTTGAAAGCTCGTTCTAAGTCTTGAGAATTTTTTTTGTAGAGTAATGAGGTCCATAGGTAATGTATAGGGGCTTAAATAGGTGTAAACCATTGAGTTTAAACTTAAAAAAAATTAAAAAAGACTAAAATAAACCCTCTTAAAACATTGCCAAGGTTGTCCACAAGGTCATCTACAGTCCATAGAAGCTTCTACGGTTAGTAGATGCCAATTTATAGAAGCTTGATAGAGTTTTGGGATCCTAGAACTCATTCTACAAGCACAAACTACGATTTGTAAAAGATTCTAGGACTGTAGTTGGGTTCGTAGGAGTTTGGAGCCAAAAATTAACTTACAAGACTTGTTCCATGAGCTAAAAGTATGGGTCAGTAGACCCATATAGGCCCATAAGTCAAGGTCATAGAATTTATCTTCAGAAAACTCTACTTTGGTAGTCTTTAGTAAAATAATCATAACATTTTTACTTTGAACTCGAAATGAAGCAAACTTGGTGCCACTGGAAAAAGGACTCGGAGACCTTTAATTTGATAGGTTTTGTCTACCTAATTCTTTATATATTGAGAGTTATTATCATTCAAGATTAATCTTTGCATAATCTAATGCGAAAAACTTAATCAGTGGGGAGGTTTTAAACTCGATTAAGTACTAGAGATCTCTCATGACCCTAAACCACTTCCAATGCACTTTCCACATATAAGAATGAACCTTAAAACATTAGGACAAGCAAGGCATCACTAGGTTTAGCTTCTATACTTATAACGAAAAAATTTGGAAATTAAGAATAAAGTCGTAGGGTGTTACAATATCGTCCCCTTGGGATCAGTCATCCTCAATTGAAGGTCAGACTGAGCTGAAAGAGAAATTAAAGGGCTTACTCTTACTATTTTTCTAACTCATGGATTTGTCAACTAACATAGATAGGATTGATGCATATTAAGAGTTTAAAATTTTTCCTTGGCACATAAGGCACAAATGATATGAAATCGAACATAGGTTATTCTTTATTTGAAGCATTCAAAATAAAACATAGGTGTTTTGAACAATATGGCCAACAAATTTTAAGCCTAGAAACATTTCTCGACTACATTCTTCTTTCTACGTATAACACCTCATCAATTGTAACTCATAGTTCCCACAAGGATACATATGATTACTTCCATCAAGGTCTAAGTCTAATTGCATAATCTTACTATGGTCAAGTCTAAATCTAAGGAACATGGTATTAAACATAAGATGATCATGCTAATCTCAACTACAAGATTCATGCTCTATACCTCCGTAGGTAATTTCATCCTAGAGTTCTACTCTTTACCACCACCTTCAACAAACCTCAATTCCTAATCAAGAAGCACATTGTACATTCATCCACTTGCCATAAACACCACATTTAAGTCTAATACTATAATCACTCCATGGACTCTAAGTAATGACACCTCATCTTGCTCTTTCTTGACATTTATAATCTTATCTTAGATGGAAAAGCACACCACTACTATCACAACAAGAAACATTAATCTTCTCCTATTTATCAATACTCAATTGTTATCATTAGTATCACTATCAAAATTGAAGAAAGATCACTGGAGGGGCTTAGAGCAAGAGATTTAGAGTATGATTCATTTGAGAAATTTTAATATACGGAGATTCATGACATAGATTACTTCACGAACCACTGAGGATAAATCACAAATTCGCAAAACTGAGCATACTATGGGACCTGAGTGCTTATATGAATAACGTCATATCATGAGACTGTTATTCGAAACTCCATGGAGATAAATTTGAGATCACGGGCTAAAATCTTTGTTGCTTATTCTAGAACTGGGCATAGATTTGAATCTGTCTGAAATATATGAAAATAGGTCATAAATATAATGTTGATATATAATATCTCAATAGAGTGTTATAATAATTGAAATTTGAGAAATGGGCTAGAGTAGGAGTGGACTAATATACTACTACAATTTTTAACATATACTATCTGATTCTCATCACTTGACTTGGCTCCTTACCTTATCATCCCCCCCTCCCCCCGCCCCCTATATCTAAAGCTAACATTCTAAGGCTATGAACCTATTACATATTCTCTAAGCTGGTTTATATTTATTTTATTCTAATACTTGGAGAAACATCAACCTCATGTCTACTAAACTCTCCAACTTCAAAGACTAAGATTTCTTATAGGACTTCTTTCGAAGATGTTTCTTTTAACTTCATCCTACTATAGAAGTCTTTCTATAATTGCTACTTGTATTAGCTTATAAGGACACTTTATTTAACTCTTAGTAATCTTACTTCTCCTTCTTATCCATGTAATAGCGCCCTTCTCAAATCATATCTACCTAACTAGAGGACACTAGAGCTATATATCCCTTCCATTAAACTCTGAAAGACAATCAACAATGCTTACATTAGCTTACTCTACATTGGAAACTCAAATATACGATCTAGGCAAACATAGAAAATCATAAATTTAATTATAGCCTTATCAAACTATATATGATCTCCGATACAGCTCTTAAGTTTCTTCTTACCTAACGACTTAGCCACAATTCATTTTTCTCATCTAAAGGACACAATATCACACTTGTACCACTCACATTTACTGCAAGATAACATCTTAGTTCCTCACATACTCTATGTCAAACCTATTAGATCAAATCTTAAACCTATTATTATCACCTTCATGTTGCCATCCTTCTTATCATGACAATCATCTCAAGTTCAAGCTTAGTGTCAAGTACTAAACATGGATAGAAATAGAATAGCTTACATACCATACTAATTTATGACTACTAGATAAAATTAAGAAATCCTAACTCACTAAGGCCTCACAACATGTAGTTAATCTGTATCTCCTAGTCTAACTAGTTACAGATTATCGTTGCATTCTCTTTCACAACCCTAGTACTACTTACCCATTAACTATACATTACTACCTAGTTAATCCCATAACTCGATGAATATTATAGGGCTCTCCTTTCAAAATCATAAGTCTGGATTAGATTTATCATGTCATGGCTACCCTGCCTTTCTATTCAACACCTATACTTGGGATTCACTAATGTAATGGCACATCAACATAAACTCCTTTCTAATTCGAGTGTACTCTATCTCATCGTGATTAATAACTCTTCTTCTTCCTTCTATCATGAAAACTAGACAATACTTACTACTCTTTAACCAAAATGAAAAGGGACATAACTTATCACGCCATTACTTTAGCTTATAGATACATAACTCTTAACTATATGCCTCAATCAACCACTATTCTTACTCTCTGATTTTTACATCTTTCTAGCTCTAGGATCATTCTACAATTTATGGTTTACAGAGCCTCCAATCACAACTCTCTCGGGGGTGCATTCTTTCGAATCAATAGACTTAAACACACTAATTGGCTCCTCTCAAGCGTTGTGCAGTCTCTTTATTTTCTAAAGGCTTTATCTAAGAATAACTCATCTAACTAAGTTTCATATGGCATAGCTTTCGTATGGCATAGCTTTATTACACGATCTAGAGTATGAACAGGGGCAGATTTACCTTGATGTAAGGGGTGTCACGTGACACAGCTTCGTCAATTTTTTTTTACTAAATACACATATATATTTAGATATTAAAAATAAAACATCGTATAAAAAATTAAAAGGACACTACTTTATATAAAAAGACGCGCAAGCCGTGTGGTTAGAGGTGCGAATAGCTAACTGGACATTCCAGGTTCAAATCCCGCCTACACAGCTTCTTTTTTTTCCCCTCTTCTTGACCCTCCATTGGTGACTTGGACGTCCTGTGTTCAATCCCCAGCTGCACCACTTTCTTTTTTCCCCTCTCCTTGACCTTTTTTTTCTCTTCTTAACCCCTTAGGTCCACTTATTTCGTTCAAAATTATTACTTTTTTTATTTTAGAAATAGAATTGAAATAAAATTTTAAATCTTTGAGTCCTTTATCAATTAGAATTATAATTAAATAAAAATAAATATATTGTTAGACTCCTTATATTTATATATTTGTTACTTGTGAGTTTCTTCACAAAAAATATTAGTTCTTGTTCATCAATCACCGTCATTGAGCATCTCGAGTCTCCATGTCATGTTAGTATTTTCGTTTTATTCTATTTCTCTATTACGTGCTTGAAGTTCTTTATTTTTATTTGTTCACAATAATAAATTTAATTATTTTTTATTTACTTATTGCAATGAAATAATTGAAGATTCATTAAATTGATATTTAAATTTATATATATGTATTTTATTTTTAGATTTGCATATGACCAATATACTACGAATTATTATTATATTATCCACAATCCTCTATTATTTGATTCTAAATTACTAATTATGCAGATTATATGAACTTATACTAAATTTAATGGAGCGATATTTTTCTAAAAAAGATTCCAAAAGTACAAAGTCAAGTTTGACAATTCAGGCTTCAACTTCAACTGATTTGGAAGAATAAGGTAATGAGTCAAAAAAAATATCGACGAAATGAAGGAGTTAATCTAAATTCCTTACCGATTGATCCTGGAGAAAGATTACCAATTCGAGTAGACAAATTTTATCTAAATTTTATATTATTTAAATAATTTTTTTTCAAAAAGCTCACTATTAGGGGGCCTCAAATTTTTTGAGGCAAAAAACAAAAACTTCATTAATTTTCCTCTTGAACTATCATTATTTTTTAAATGGTGACACCCCTTGAAAAAAATTCTATGTATGCCACTGAGTATGAAAGAATGAGAGACATCTCTTAAATGCGTTGTAGCTTCCCAATTATAATTGTAGTGCATAATATATGCATTAGCAAGACTTTGTTGGACACTTCTTCATATATACCCTATGACTCTTGAACTTGTGCTCTAATACCAAGTTTTGTTACGCTCCGAGCCTACACCCAAGATATGATCAGACTTGAAAACTATTACATATCCCAAACGAATCTTTGGCCTGGTTGACTACTTCAAAAAGACTAAATATGCATAAGGAAATATCTTTAAGCGAGCCTTTAAAGTAATGAAAATGCTTTTAAAATAAACATGGAGGGAGAAAAATATAGCGAAGAGAAATGCTTAATTGACCAATTGAGTTATGTAAATGTGGGCGGTTCGTGATATCTTGCCTTATACTCATCTAAATCCATAAAAAAAACAGTGTAGGATAATGACATTATACTAAAAAGTGATGATGATGATGATCAAAGATACGAAAATGACAAATTGTTACGCTAGAGCGTGTTGTGTTTGGAAATTGCAATTATCTTTCCACATTGGACAACCCACTTCTTGGATTAAGGGGTTCATGTAGGACCTACAATGGGTCCTCATTACTCAAAGAAACAAGGACAAAGTTCCCCATATTATATTATATATAGCCCCCACAAAGATGATAGGTCCATTCATTGCTGCCTTTCTTGTGATTCATGATGCACCACCATTTCCAATGCTTTTATGGTATTATTACAAATATTAACAACCTTTGTTTCCAAGCATTTTTGGAAGTGTTAATTCAAATATCTCTTTAACCATAAAAATTATTTTGACTGGTTTTTAAATTCAAAATCTGTTTTTGGACCAAAATATAACCATTAGTTTCTTTTTATAATTTAATATTTTATGGAAAAGTTCTATTTATTACTTAAGATTTGTTTTGCTTGATTTGTATGAATTCACTTCAAATCCATTTTGCTTGATTTGTATAAATTTTTCGTCAAATTTATAAACTTGTATTAATATGTGAGGTTTCTCATCTTTTTACATTGAATAATATTCTTTCGAAATATATAAATTTTCTTTGGATTTGTAAATGATTGTCAAAATAAGATGTTATTATTATTTTTCCACCGATTAATTTTCGTATCTAATTGTAATAAGAAAAATTATACGTAGGATTATAATTTCTGATAATGATAACAAATATCATCAATAAAGATTCTATATAATTTAGAATTAGAAGTATGTTTTGTTTGATACAATCAAACATTTTTGATAGTTTTAAAACTTATAAATATCAATCATCTTTCATATTTTGCCCAAAAAAAAAAAAAGTGCAAAGTACGTTTTAAAACTTCAAATACATTTTAAAACTCCAAGTCAGATTTAAAAATACTGAAACACTCAAGTATAATATGTTTTAAAAATTATAAGACTCAAATATATTTTAAAACTTCAATTCAAATTTTATTAATTTTTAGGAAAATAACATAAAAACAAATGCTGATTAAGTTCCCGACATCATATGTCTAAACTCTAAGCTAAAAATTGAAAAACCTGCAAGTCAATTGATAAAACACCGAAATCGAGACTAGTACACTTTGGTCGACACGTATTTCTTGGTAACAGTTATTTAGTTAAATAACAAAGTTATTAAAAACATTGCCTTAAAGAAATTATTTTTTCTTTATTATTTTTAATAAATCAAGATAAAATAATTTTTTTTATTTTTATTATATGTTTAATGTATTGATTGGGTCAATGTTCTTGAAACATATAATGAGTAAATACACATAAAATTCTGTCAATTAATAGGGATAAAATGATAAATTTATTATATTGATAATTATTTTTTAATAAGTGTGTCAAATTAAATTTTAATCATCAAAAATAAATGGAGGGAGTAGTATCTAATTATCCTACATTCTCCTTCTTTATGTCCTAATTTAAGTAGCACAACTAATTTAATATAAAATTATAGCAAAAAACAATATTTAAATATTTTTGCATCAATATATTAAAAATTATAAGAAAAAGATATTTTTCAAGACGAACTAACAATAATAAATTAAAATAAGAGCATGGGAATAATAATAATAATAATGTAATGTGAAAAAAGTCGAAGCAAGTAGTAATTGTTTATGTATTTTTATGGGTAAGATGAAATACTTAAGCTTATTGAGTTAGAGATTTGATTAATGGAGAATTTTAAGAAATCAGATCCCAATGATATACTTAGCAAGGAACGGCTGGATTAGGAAAATGCCATCCATAATCAAACCATGTCAACGTTCTAAGAGAATCATATCAATATTATAAATAAAATATTCTTTAGTAAATTTAAAAAAGAGAGAGAAAACAGGTGTACATAAAGACAATTATTGGCAAGAATTAGGCACAGTTTTTTCTCGGTTCCACCGACCCACCAAATTCAATAAGTAATGTTTATAATTATTACTCAAAAATACTAGAAGAGGTCGTATATATCCTACTCAATTATTATTTCTAGGATTAAAGAAATTGTATTTGTTTAAAGACTCTTTAATACTTTATATTTTGCAAGAGCATTGTGAACTTATGGCATTTGGATATAGTTTCCAGATTGATTAGGTTTTTTTTTTTTCAGGAAAGAAAATAATATGTAATCCTGTACTGAAACCCACGGAAAATGTAATTGAGCAATAATAATAATAACAAGAAGAAGAATGGAGCAAATCATAAATATAAATTTTCAAACACTTAAAAGGAAAATTGTATGTATTTTCTTCATTTTACATGTAAACTGTAAACATTAAACATCATAATTATGTTTTTCTTTTATTGTGTATCTTCAAGTTTAGTTAGGTAAAACAATTTTATCCAAATGAATACACTTAAAATAATTGTAGATATCATATACAAGCTACTGTATGGTACTATACTTTATTAACTTCAAATATTATTATAAAAATTCTCTAGTATGAAGCACTTTATTATTTTTATTAAAAAGACAAGGCAAAATTTGAAAATCATAGATTTTCAAAAAATAAAAGGTGAGTTGGAAAACTTGGTTAGAGTTGTTTTTCAAATCCTGAAATGCAACTCCAAATTAAATTTGGAAAAAATAGATAATTTCATACAACTCTAAATAAAGATTAGTATTAGACTTATCATAAAAGCAAGGTTTTATGACAATTAGGTATCCTTAGTGGAGCTTTGCCAAATGGCATAATTTTAGCTGTCAAATTTTAATTAGGTTTGTATGTTGTTCAAAGTCTTTATCTTTGTTTTTCCCTGGAGTATACCGCTCTTGTTTGGATAGACCTGAAGACTTTTGGCCTATATGATAAAAATTAGTGGCCAAAGTTCGTCTGTTTTTCTTAAAATATATTTTTTTGATTTAAATAAAATTGAAGAGTTAATAAATTTAGATTTTTAATTTTATAATATATTTTTTTCTGATTTAAATAAAATTGAAGAATTAATAAATTTAAATATTTTTAATTTTATAATATTTGTACATAGTTGAAGAAATAATTAATAGAAATAACATAATAAAATTAAGTACACACTTTAATAGTCATTATAAATTAAGCTGACAAGTTATTGTAATTTTATAGTTGAAGTAGATAAAGAAATAATTAAATAATAAGTAACAGAAATGACACAATAAAATTAAGCAGACACTTTCATAGGCACTGCAAAATTAAGTAGACACGTTATTGTGATTATATAGTTAAAGTAGATGAAGAAATATTAAATAATAACCAATAGAAATAACACAGTAAATTAAGTGGTACTTTAATAGCCACCATAAAATTAAACAAACACGTTATAGTCACGAATTTATAATATTTTTAAGTAGTTTTCAAATAATACACATAACTCCTATACAAAAAGTAATTTATTACGAATAATATGGCAATTTTATAGTTAATATAGACGAAGAAATAATTAAACAATAATTAATAAAAATGACACGTTAAAATTAGTTAGATAATCTATATCTATACTATATTAAAAAAGTGTGAAAGTCCTTAATAATATTGTTTGAACTTTTTGTCCTTCATTAAAAAAGACTTCACTTTAGACAAAATTGTCTTTTCACCATTATTTTTAATTATTATATTGTTATTTTAATAATATTAATTATAATAAATATAATAAAAATTAAATAGAGAAAATTTTCTTATTATAATTAAATCCATACATGGGGAACCTTTTTTTTTAACTCGAATAAACTTGATCTAAAAAAGAAAATAAAGAATTTCTCGTATAATAAGCCAAAAAAAAAAAAGGTTTGAAAAACTATCTCCCATAAAAATAGGCACAAAAAAATAAAAAAAAATAAAGAGAAGAAGAAGAAGAAGAAGAAAGAAAGAAACACGTTAAAAAACAGAAGTTTGAGAAATTCATGTCAAAGAATTTATTAGATTAAAAGTAATTTAAGTTTCCTTAATTATTCTCTTAATATTAAAAAAAAAGTAAGTATTTTTTACCATTAATTGGTTTGTTAACTCTTTTATTTACCATAATTAATTAGTTTGTCAATTTTCTTTCCTTTTTTCTTTATGAATCTACTATTTTAGTAAAATTTCTTCTAATTTCACTATGAATCCTAATTATATGGTGAAAGGTTTTGTCCTAAATATGATAAAATATTATTTCCTATCCTTTTTTATTTATAACTTCTCTACTTCTATAAAAACACTTTAATTTCATCAACTTTTGATTAACAATCAACAATTTGGCTTGTATTTTCTTATTTTACAATTGCAATCAAATTTTTTCTCGATTTAATTGATTTATTCATCCCATTCATCAATTTGTGCTAAGTGGTGTTGGATCTTATTTTATACTTTTTCCCGAAATTCAATTTATTCTCAGGTTTATTTATATTACACACTCACGTTCTTTGTTTCATTTTTTCCCCTTTCATTTTCACTTTTCGAATTTGAAGAAAATAATATTAATTGTTATGCCAGCTTAACTGACAACTCGCTCTATGTACAAGTTTCATCTATTCAGGTAAAATAATATCTCAAGTAAGATCTCAACTAAGCTAATACGTCTTTGCTTTAGACAAATCATTTTTTCAGTATTTTTTTTAATTTATTAATATTTTTATAATTTAGTTTCAAGATCCACTTTTGGATTAGAATTACTTTATATTTAGAATTCACCTTTGATTTAGCACTATTCTATGTAAATAATTAATAAAAATTTTGACTATCAAATACTTTGTTAATAAAAGTATGTAATATAACAAATTTAAAAATAAAATTATTTTGGAAATCTTTTGTTACATTAAATTTTAGTCAATTAATTATTTAATTTCTAACTATTCAACTCTAAATTATTACTTTATGTATTAAAAAACTATTAGCATATCTAATTATAACCAATTGAATTGAATTTTTTTCATCTTTGCTCTATCACAATATACTAAGCTACTGCATCAAACTAATAATATTTGTTTAATTTTTATTTACGTCAATACTGTATTTGATTTTCGCATCTTTGTTGTATCACAATAGACTAAACTATTACATCAAACTAATAATATTTGTTTAATTTTATTTACATGAATATTATCTATATTTAATAGCAAGTATTATTTATATATAATTTTAAAATTGACGTGTCTCATGCGTGCAAAGCATGTAGACTAAACTAGTTATTTTAAAATATAGTCATAAAAAAGAAAGAGAAGGAGATGTAGAGTAGAATTAAAATATTGTGGTTGTTGAGGATCGATCCACAGTGTTAAAGTTCGATCTCGGAACCTTGGATTTAAGATGTAAAATTTGAACCACCAAGTCAAGCAGCTAAGCTATAAGAAATGGCTAGTGTAATATTTAAAATACTTTTACTATCCGAAGCTACTCACTTTAGCCTCTTATTATATAAGAGAAACTGTTATAAATATAAATTTTGATTAATAATTTTTTAATATTTTTAATTTTTTAACTTAAAAAATACATTTTAATTTTATCAAAAACTATAAAATATTTTAAAATTAATTTAATTTTAAAATACTTAAAATAAACTAATCCAAATAGGTGATAAATCACTAAAACATAAAATTCCACCATAAATATTAAAGTTAAGTGCGTTCGAACAGGAACAAAACTAAAAATTTTATCTTGTTATTTTTTTCCTTGAGCTTGAGACATTACTTCATTTTGAAATACTTATTGTGTTTTTGTTGACGAAATGATCTAATGAATTTTTGTACGTGTATGAATTTGTATTATAAATCCTTCTAATTAATAATTGAACCTTTAAATTCAATAAAACATAATATATCGGATTTCTTTGACAATTAAGCAGGCTTATGTGGCATTAAAATGGATGCATTGCCGAGAGAGTGTGACCACACACATTTCAAAGGCAAGTGAAGATCATATTTAATTTTTTTTTAAATATTAAAATAATAAAAAAATAAGTTTTTTTGTTTTTTGTTTTTTTTTTTTTTGAAAAAAGAAGCTCCTCCTTCCCCCACTTGTTTCAGCCACCCGTCACCCCAACCCCATCCCTGCTGCTTCTCCACTCTATTCTCATCATTTTCATTAGCAGATTTGGGCATTGAACTTAGTGAAGGGAGAGAACATCGCTGATTTTATGATGATGTTCATCGCCCATCGGAGTTCCAATGATTCGCAATGGACTAGAGAAAAAGGTGGCATTGTAAGAAAAATAGACGGGGCAAGAACATCACGTCGTGCCTTTTGAGAAGATTTTACCAGAGTTGTCAAGTCACCAACGATTTGTTGTTGCCCAAGATCTGATTCGTTTCTCTAGGAATATGGACACTGATTCATAAACCAAATGCCCTCGTATACTTTGATGGATTAAGAATTCAAAATTATTCACTGGTTCTTTCAGCTTAATTTTACAATTTAGAAGTCAGATAAATGCAAAGATAGTATCTAACTTTCTTTATTTCTGCAGTTTTAGTTTCTTTCAACTTCCTTTCCTTTATTTTCTCTTTCTCTCTCCCACTTGGAGTCTCTCTCCCACTAGGAATCTTAACTCCCACTTGGAGTCAACCACCTTCCCATTATAAGGGAAGTGGTTGGGTGGTTACAATCGTCATTTAAAGGATAACAACTATTCATTCTTATTCTTTAAGATAAGGTTGAACAGTTAACTGCATCATCGTAAATAAACTACATGCTGAGGTTGGGTCAAGATTTAGATTGCGTCGGTCTACATGTGTAACTCATGATCCGCAAAATCTTACATCTCCCACTTCGCACATGGCAGATAAGACTTGAGTCAATATCACATCAACCTAATATACAATTCATATGACAAAATGGTTCGTGCAACCTGTAAGCATAAAGGCTTGCCTTCAAGTTCTTACAAGCCTTTTATACGAATTCAATCACGTACGGAAAGAATCCACTATCAATTATGAGGATATCTACACTCACAATACCTCAAACTTTAACTACTCCAGTAGTTAATCATCTTATTCATCATCTTCTTTAAGAGGCTGACTCGAGTCCATAATTAATTTTAGTTTTCATAGTCTTCCATTTCTACTCGAATCTATCTATTTCAAATCAACTGCTTTCCCAGACATGCACCGCACTGCTAAATTATACGTGGCTATTAGTACCATACTAAAGTAGCAACATTGATCAAAATTTTAAGAAACAGTAAAAGGTCAAAGGGTATTCAATTGAAAAGTTCAACTTTGACTTTACAGGGTCTCACACAATGAAGAAGCATGGATCATTCTTTCATTAACCCTCCTGTCGCATAACACACGTGGTATGAAACACGTGTTATAATGTTCTCACCTTACACAGGCGCATGTGTCTTACTCCAACATTGTACAGACCTTGGTCTAGACATTCTCAATGTCAACCCGAGTTTCTCTCTACAATCATACTCAAACTCATTTCTCAGAGAGACTCTTGTCTGGTTACCAAAACAAGTCTAAAAATATGGCAGGATACATGATCTCTTCACATTTTCCGACGTAAGAGGCGATTACTAGTGTGAGTGAGCCAATTTCATGACTTGTTCGACACATTCAATATTAACACATGCCTTTAAGATATAAAATATTCTTATATAGATGAGAATGTTATAATAACAAAGTTCTATTTCAATACAAATCACATCCTACGTAAGCCTAGATCCTTAACATGTTTCTCAAACAAGTCTCTTGATATCACCTTTGTAAAGGGATCAGCTACCATTTCACGAGTAGGAATGTATTGTAAATTCACCTTTCCACTTGTTATTATATCTCTTGCAAAATTATACTTGATATCAATGTGCTTGGTTTGCAGTGATACTTAGGAGCTTTCGTATATGCAATAGCCGCCTGACTATCACAATATAAAGTCATATGGCCCTTAGGTTTCTTTGCAATATTCAAATGCTCAAAGAATCACTTCAACTAAACAACTTCTTGTACTGCAGATGCACTATCCACGAAGTACTAGGTTATTTCTTACTCTCTTCACAAAAATGGTACCACCATTTAGTAAGAACATAATAGATGTCAATATATTGATCATCACCATCGGTATAACCTCTTATAAATAGTCTGTAGTTTCCTTTAGATACTGAAACATTCTTTTCAATGCCTTCCAATGATCCATTCTGGGATTAGATTGATACCTGCTTACCAGACTTATGGCATAACGTACATCAGACTCCCAATAGCACTAGAATAAGGAACTCGAGATATTTATTCCTTCTCTATATCACTTCTGGGACACATATCAAGGCTTAAAGTTTCACCTCTAGATATTGGAGTATCCATGGGTTTGCAACTACTCATTTGAGACCGTTTTAATATTTTTCTTATATAGTTTTCTTGAGACAAATTCAAAAACTTCTTGGAACGATCTCTATGGATCTTAACACCCAATATGAAGTCAGCTTCACCCATATCTTTCATATCAAATAACTTTGAAAACCATGACATGATAGTTTTCAGATACTCTAAATCATTTCTAGCTAATAGTATATCATCTATGTAAAAAGAAAGAATTACAAACTTTTCATTGGATTTCTTCACATATATGTAATGGTTTTCATCGATCATGGTGAAATCTAATGAAATCACCTCTTCATGAAATCTCAAGTACCATTTCCTTGAAGATTGCTTCAGGCCATAAATAGATCTCTTTAATTTACAAACTTTCTTTTCTTGGCCTTTAACAACGAAACCTATAGTTGTTCCATGTAGATCTCCTAGTTTAATTCTCCATTGAGAAAAGCAGTCTTCACATCTATTTAATATAATTCTATGTCTAAACGTGCAACTCTAGCCAAAAGTAGTCGAACAAAGGTAAACTTCACAACTAATGAAAAGGTTTCCTCATAATCTATCCCAGCTTCTTGGGTAAAACCTTTTGCCACCAATCAAGCCTTGTATCTTTCTATTGACCCATCCGATTTACGCTTAAGTTTGAGAATTCATTTACTCCCAATAGGTTTACATTGTGAAAGGTCAACAAGATCCCAGACTTTGTTGGTTTTTATGGACTCTAATTCTTCCTCCATCACTTTCAACCATTTATCCTTTTCAGGACTCGACAAAGCCTTAGTTATAGAGTTAGGTTCATCCAACTCCGTGGGAGATACCAGGAAAACATAATCCTCAATCTGGTAAGATAGTTTAGGTACTCCTTTTCTTATACTTTTATGCAATTGAAATTTAGATTCCTTTATAGGAATTCTGGATTCAAAACTCCCACTTGGACCAAAAATCATCTCTTGATCATTTGCTTTATAGATCGTATATGATGTCATTCTCTGGTCTTCTGAATTCAATATTTCTTACAGAGGCTCACCTTCAATTACCTCATTCTTTTTCGAAAACACATTTTCCAAAAAACTGACATCTCGTGATTCAATTTTAGTCATATTTCCATCTTCCAACTCATCAATGAACATGTACCCTTTAGAGAATTTTGAGTATCTAATGAATATGCATTTCTTTTCTTTTGGACTTAATTTACCAAACTCACTCAGACGATCTTTAATGTAAGCAGCACAACTCCAAGGTCGTAGATCATCTATGCTTATTTTATAACCAGTCCAAAGTTCAAAAGGAGTAAAGTTACTAATTTGGAAGGCACTATATTCAAAATATAGGCCGCAGTTAATAATGTATCTCCCCAAAAAGAGATAGAAAAATTTGCCTATGGCATCATTGACCTTACCATATCCAACAATGTCTTATTTCTTTTTTCAGCCACACCATTCTGTTGAGGTGTGTAAGGGGTAGTTAATTGTCTAACTATGCCCTTTTCATTACATAACTCTTCAAATTGATTCGATAGATATTCACATCCTCGGTCGATTCTCAGAACCTTTATCCTTTTGCCCAATTGATTTTCAACTTCATTCATATATCTCTTAAAATACTCCAGTGCTTGAGATTTACGAGAAATCAAATAGACATAATAAAAGCGCGTGAAATCATCAATAAATGTAATGAAATATGTGGCACCAGACCTCGCCTTCACATTCATCAAACCACAAATATCAGAATGAATTTATTGAAGTGGAAACTCAGCTTTCTTAGCTTTTCCAAATGATTTTCGCGTAATCTTACCAGTAAGACAATTTTCACAAGTCGGCAATTCAATTTTAGATAGAGGACCCAAATGTCCTTCTTTTGCCAACCTATTCATTCGTTCTTGCCCTATGTGACCTAATCTAGTATGCCATGTAACAACATCAATATCATTATTACTTGAAGAACATGCCATTACACAACGGTCAACATAATAGTTATAAGTAGTAATATTACAATCTAAAACGATCATAACATAGTCCAAAACTATACAAGACAATATCTAGTGCTATTCTAATACCATTGCGACTAAAAATAAATTAAAACCAACATTTAAAAGCACAGGGATAGATACTAAGTTTCGTCATATCTCTGAAGCATACAGAATATCATGCAACATCAGGGATCAACCACCACGCAAGTCTATCTTACAAGAGTCTATTCCTTTGACTTCCAGTCTTACATTGTTCCCCATATAAATCCATCTAGATCCAGGAGTAACTTGACGAAACTCCACGAACGCTTCTCGATCTCGACTTACATGGTCGATGGATCTTGAGTCTACAATCTACATAGGATAAGATTCAGTTAGTAAGAAGTGTTTGCAACACATACATCACTTAAAGAAGCATTTATAAATGCTATCTTTTTCGGCTGGGTACACTCACGAGCAAAATGCCTCAGAACTTGGCAATTGTAGCATTTCAACTTGCTTTTCTCTCTTTCATGAAGAACCTTTTTCTTTCTTGGAATTTGGTTTGTGCTTTTCTCAAAGGGTCCTTCCTCGGTCACCTTACCATTTCCCTTCTTTTTCCAATCTTTCTTGCTCTTGAAGCCTAAAGATTTCGTACCACTTGATTTAGCCATAAAGGCATTACCAGTAGTTTTAGCAGCACCAAGCCGCTCTTCTTCAAGTTCAACATGTCGTGCAACATTAGAAAAAGTTTTTATGCTGTCATTATGGGTCAGGTTAACCTTCAAACGTTTCCAACTATTGGGAAGAGACCAAATCACTGCTTGAACATGTTGATCATCAGACAGAACGTGACCAACATTCTTAAGTTGTGCTATCATGTTTGACATCAGCCTAAGGTGTTTCTTGAT
>JAPFFP010000008.1:6684905-6711109 GCA_026153255.1 Solanum medicagineum | reverse complement strand
TTAGACGCCCATATCACCCGTTAACTCGAGAATCAAGCACTTTCAAGAATTGACGCTACTTTGACCAATCCATATCACGATTTATTCACATATAATTAATACATGTAAAATGTGGGGTGTTACATGAACTTCCTTTCCTTCCTTCTTTATGCTAAAAGTTATCAAGGATCGCCTTTCACAACAAATGGGAACTGGTGTGACCATCTAATAATCAATCGAAAATTAGGAACAACGCAATACGAGACTTAACTTTGACAATATATCCAAGGGCCAATGGATGAAGGGAAATATGGACAACAGTGCATTACTTGGGCAAGTTGTTGCTAGGTAAGGTCTAACTACCAAATACTAGTCTACTACACCATTTACATGGATCTTGGCTAGCTGAACGACATCGGAGCATCTAAAGCAAGTTTTGACATCCTAGACTAATGTCAACATACTCCACAGTATCAATATAAAGGAAACAATCATCAATCAAAAACTACCAAGTAATACAAGGACCACATGCTCACAAATAACCCCAAGATCCCTCGAAAGAACCTAAAACATAATCTCTAATACTAAGGCACATGATAATCTACCCAACCCCATCATTCCAACATTTCCATCATGATATAACACATGAAAGCAGGGGTTGACAAAATTAATAGCATAACATACGAGCTTACAACTACTCGAAATTACCATAAAGGCCTAAACTATCAATTCTAATGTCTAAGGCAGGTAAATGACCTACCAAACCCAAATTTCAACTAATTCAGCTTGATTTTACACAATCCAGTTCAATCTAAAGGAAGGAAAATCGTAGCATACATGTAGGTCAATCACGCGCGCTCCAACCTACTCTACCAGAGCTTTGCCCTTCGAAACGACCTCTGAACACTACCACACTATCAAAAAGAGATTCACAATGTCGCTATGATCATTTAGACACCAAAATTATAAGAAATAGAGATAGACTAATTTTGGGACTCAAAAGCGGGAAATGTGGGACTCACGTCTAGAACTCCAATGTTAACCCCAAAAATTGGTCCAAATGACCCTCCCAGCTCAATTAGCAATTTAGAAACATAATTCTGGTCAAAAGTCAACAAGAAAGGGGCACGCAATAAAATCCCAAATTTTAGCTAACAGACAAGAAATGGCAGCAGCTACATGGGGTACAACTTGTCACGACCCGACTTTATAAGTCATGATAGCACCTATCTTACCTTGATAGGCAAGCCTAACCCCATCCTGGAACAAGTAGTAACAGACATCCGAGAACAAATTAACCAACACTAATATAAGCACAAGCTAATACTAAGCATACATCAACATAACAACAACATATCCCTTCCTAGGACCTGAAAGTCACCTGTACAGGACTACTATAGACACGATAATACATCTCTATATACATATATAAAATCAAAATAATATACAAGACAAGTCTTAAGCCTAAAAGATAGTCACAAATACAGAAGGAGACTCAAAGGATCCATTGACATCTAATATTCACCACTAGTTTCCAAATATAGCTATCACAGGAAGAATTACCGCTATTGGCTCGTGCTAGGACCTGAACTATGAAATAGATGCAAAAATATAGGGGTAAGTACTAGGATAAGGTACCTAGTAGGTGTCATAGGCGATTGAGTAAGAACAGTAAATAAAGCGGGCATATATCAAATATAACTCCACAAGCATCTAATCACCAAACCCGGTACATAGTTTGATGAAAATGATGGTAACGAAGGAATAGATGTTTGGGTAGTGATGTACATGGTTGTAAGTCCCTACTGTCTAAGCTTATAGGCAATACTAGGATGGGCTGGTGTGAGGTTTGGATGACATGTCTAAACTAAGCTCATAACCTGATCATATATGCATAATCCCAACTTTGATAGAACCCTCTAGATGAAATGCTAGAATAATAGTATTAAGCAGCACTGAACAGAATGATGTAGGAAAAGCAGGTACACGAATATAAGATACTATTGATCCTAACGTTATATGCCCGCCGAGCCCCCATAGGTCTAGTAGGTACACTCTCGCACTAAACAACTAAGCATATACCAGTCGATCGCAAATACCAACATGTCTAAATAAAGTAACCTGAACTTTGATGGCAGGAGAGGAACACAAAGCCGAGAACTTGAACCCCAGATGTGACCCCAAAAGGTCCATCTCACAGAGCCTGGACTATAAATGAAGTGCGAAAATCTAAAACCAATAACCACACTGTGATCCTTGCGAAATTCTACCCAAAATAGTTCCAAAGATCACTGAAAACAGGTCCCATAGCTCAAGTTATCACCTCTCAAAGTTAGCCAAAAATCCCATTTGAAAATTCACCATACAACAGCTAATAGCACAATCTACCATAAATAGAGCTTCAACTCTAATTTCTGACTTTGCCAACGCATTTCTCATGGAATTTCCTTTAAGCTAGACTTTTGAATCATTGGATCTGAGTCTAAAACAAGGAAGATATCGCCCTTAGAAGATGAGACTATGAGCTAGTCAATAAGTAGAACTAAATATATGTAGGCTACTCATTTGATCTCCGTGATCATTGTTTAATAATCGGGAAAAATAGAGGAAATGACTTTCGCGATCACTGAAGATCCCTCCAAGTTCGCAAAGGCCAACCTAGCTAGACCTCCATAATGGCGAATAGGGCCCCACATTCATGATGATCACAGTAACCTGACCTCCATGATTACGGCACTTGGCCCATTCGTGAAGGTCTGGGTGACCTACACTAGGAAACAAGCTAAAATGTTGCATTTTCCAATTTCGAAATTTTTGATAGGTACTCAAAATTCATCCGGCACCCCTCACATGCAAATGAACTATGCTACTTTACCAAAATCAACATTCTGGATTTGATATCACCATTGAAATTTCCATACAAGGTCATTTCAATTGATTGTAGGTCCCACTCCCATGACCATTTTTAGCCAATTTCACCGAGGGGATCAAAATGAGTTTGGAAGCCTTAGGAACCGAACGGTCAGTCTAGACAAATCTCGACATTCCAGAGCTAATCACGCTATCAGAGTTTTTATTCGGGCATGTTTTCCAAGAATGTTTACCAAAGTGAACCTTTAGCCAATTCTAAAGGCTAAAATGCAACGCTTAGTAAAAACTCATCCTAAAGGCCTTGGTTCTGGAGTCGATTATGCTTCCAACCTAATTTATCCATTTCGGAGCTAATGGAACCGTTAGAATTTCGTTCCAAGTCCTTTACCCATGTTTTGCACAAAAAATTAATTTTTCAAGGTATAAGGCCTTCCAAAACACAAAACATTGCACAACTCTCAAACGAATGACTAGGCGACCGTGCTACTAATGTCAGCGTGTCATAAATGACCTGAGATCACTATAGAAACACTTTAACAATAAAAATAACGTGGTAAAGGCAAAATGACCTAGAGGGTCATTACACAAAGATGGGTAGAAGCTATGAAATATAACATAGAGACATTACAAGGCAATAATACTTGGGACGTAGTTGAACTTCCTGAAGGCAATACTCCAATAGGGGTGCAAATGGATCTTCAAGGTAAAATACAAGTCAACAGGAGAAATAGACTAGTTTACGGCAAGACTACTTGCAAAAGGATACAGTCAACCAGAAGGAGTTGACTACCAAGAAACATTTTCTCTTGTGATGAAGACTTTTAGAACTGTATTGACTTTGGTTACACAAAATTAGTGGCATGTTCATCAAATGGATGTGTTTAATGCATTCCTACAAGGGGATTTGTTTGATAAAATCTACGTGGAACTTCCGTAGGATTTCACAAGCCAAGGGGAGAAGAAAGTATACATGCTTGTTAAATCACTATATAGATTGAAAACAAGCTCCCAGACAGTGGAATTCTAGACTGTCAGAAGCACTACTACAACTGAAGTTTAAACAAATTGACTATGATCATTCCATGTTCATAGAGAAAGATGAATCTGGAACAATAATTATTCTTGTATATGTGGATGGCATGTTAATTATAGGAGGTAGTTTGAAGATTGTTGAAGATACAAATGAAAAGTTAAAACAAATCTTCAAGATGAAGGACCTTGGAGAATTGAAGTATTGCTTGGGTATTGAATTTGCTAGATCTGCTTAAGGAATACTTATGCATCAAAGGAAATACACATTGGAACTTATATCAAAGACAAGACTCAGCGGTGCTAAATCATCCCCAACACCATGGGATACAAACACCAAATTGACAACCAAGTAATATGCTGGGTACATCAGAATTGGAAGCTTAGTAAAGCCTAACACAAATGATCCATTAGTAGATCAAGGAGCATATCAAAGACTGATAACGAAGTTGTTATAGCTAACTGTGAAAATATCTTATATAGCCTTTGGGGCCATTACATTGAGCCAATTTCTTCAACAACCTAAAAAATCTCATGTGGATGTTGCACTCAGAATTTTGAGATATGTAACGAACCAACTTGATCTAGGCATACTGCTGTCCAGCAATAAGAACACTACTTTGACTGTCTACTCTGATTTAGACTGGGCTGCATGCCCGCAAACAAGAAGATCAGTAACAGGTTAATTGGTTAAGTTTGGAGAATCCTCGCTGACTTGGAAGTAAAAAAAAAAAAAAAGAAAGACTACAATCTCAAGTTCTACAGAAGCAGAATATAGGAGCATAACTGCTATAATATTTGGGTTAATATGGGTTATAGGTCTGATAAAGGAACTGGGAGTGGATATAAATCTACATGTGGATATCTACTCAAATAGCAAGACTACTATTCAATATTTATATCTCAAGTCCAAGCTAGGAACCTGTAATATTTTCTCACTACCTTACTTGAGTGGATCGTTGAAAGAAGTAAGACAAACTAGAAGGATAACTAACTAGATTGTTAATCATCTAATAGTTAGTTATAGCTATCACCTAAAACTTTAGGATACAAGTTATAACTATCACCTAAAAAGTTAAGGATACAGCTTCTCACCATATACATATGTATGACTATTTTCATATTGTCATCAAATTATTAACATTGATAAGAATTTTCTAAATTCTCTCCTTCATCATCGTTTTCCTCTGTTCATTCTTTCCACCTTATACTCTATACAAAGTTCAATACTTCACAATTACAATAACATATTAGTCTATTTAATTCATGTAGCAGATTCAAGAAATGGGTAGTCCGTATAACCCACAACAGGATCTGATATATAGAATGTCTCCCTGTTATACTGATTGAGAGGAGCATTAAGCTTGAATCTCTTTGGTAAATCTGGATTAGCTAAGAATAGACGTCCATATGCAATAAGATCAGCTTGATTTTCAGCAATGGCTTTGTTGCCATCATCCCTATGAAACCTGCCAGCGGCGATAAAAGTTCCTTTGAAAGCCTCCCTCATGGGCATAAGACTTTCTGAACAATCACAATTTTCGTCATCTTCATTTTTAATCCTTGGTTCGACCATGTGGCAGTACAAAATGCCGTATCTGTTCAACGATTCAGCCAAGTAAAGCCCCAGGGCACTGGGATTTGAATCTCTTGATTCCGCATATTCTGCAAATGGGGAAAGCCTTATTCCAACTCGGTCAGCTCCAATCTCATTGGCAATAGCTGCAACTATTTCAAAAGCGAATCTGCAACGATTCTCCAGAGAACCTCCATACTGGTCACTTCTGTCATTCACTTGGTCTTTCAAGAACTGGTCAATTAGATAACCATGAGCTCCATGGATTTCAACCCCATCAAAGCCTACATGGAAAATGATAGTAGAAAAGTAATGACTAGTGATTGAAAAGTTAGTTTGATGAATTTGAATAATCCAAATTATAATACTTTCGAAATTCAAACATATTGGTCATTCTAAAAAGTGAAAAAGAAGTTAAATTTAGTTGAAACACACAGATGAAAATAGTTGAGTTGACCATAAAGTTTTACCGGCTTCCATAGCATTTCTCGCCGCAAGCTTAAAATCATCGACAATTTGAGGAATTTCATCGGTCCGTAGCCGTCGTGGTGGGGTAAATTGTTCAGCATCAATAGTTAGTGGTTTGTCTGTGCTGGAGATCGGAGACTGTCCATTAGGCTGAAAATCTAAAAGAAAAAATCAAATAAACAAATCAAGAAAGAAAATGGTAGCCAGCCATAATAAACAGGGGCGGAGCCAAATCATCAACAGCTTTTGCTCAAATAGTGAATTTGTGTAAAAATCATTAGATATGTAAACATATTAACTTTAGAACTTGGTGTTAACACTTGAAATAGTCATTGTAAAATCATAAAATTGAAATACTGGTTCCTCCTTAATAATAAAGCACACAATATGGTCATTTCTTACGAGAGGTAAGAGTGAAGAAGTTACCGCTATTTGAAACTCTCCCAACATGCCAAATCTGGCAAAAGAAAATTCCCCCTTGATCATGCACAGCATTTACAACAGGTTTCCAGGCCTCAACTTGCTCCTTTTTCCATATACCAGGTGTGTTGGGGTACCTTGGTTTGATGAAAACTATAAGCATACACAAAAATAAACATTTTCCGAGAAGAGCAACACATAACATTACCCTTGGGCGGTATCAGAAACTCCGGTGGCTTCTGTTATTAGAAGACCCCCTTTCGTGGTCCTCTGCGAGTAATACAGAATTGCATGTGGCTGAGGAACATTGTTATACGACCTCTGCCTAGTCAAAGGTGCCAAGACAATTCTGTAGATATATAAGAAACTCCTTATATTCATATCCCATCACATTACCAAATAGGAGTATTAAACTTCAAAATTCATAAGTAATGTAAACATCTACTGTAATAATATTTAGCTTTCTTTTTAGAATCACAAATAAGCATGAAATTTAATGAGAAATAGCAAGTGTTTGGTTGAAATATTTGAATAATCCCCACCTAATTCTAGTTTTGAGCATGTATTATATCACACTCGACAAGAACTTATTAAAACCAAACTTTGAAACCACCTCAACGATTCTGATTAACTTTGTACCCTTATAAGTTTACAGTGACAAAATTATTTGTTATGATGAGTAGATTGAAGCATCTTGAATCGAAAATGCAGAAACATGTAACCATCTATACACATGGCGATGTAGACAGCATTTGGATTAGATGACGCCTTTGATGAAGATTAGATGATGATTAATAGCTAATACTGTGACTCTATTTTAATGTAGTCAATTTAGTTCCCATACAACCTACTTGTGATCGATCAGCTAATCTCCCTTACAACATTCTTCGGTGCCATTTGGAATATATATGAAATGTAGTAACCATAAACTTTCTGCAGTTTGATTTTGGTTGGAGGGTGCAATGGTTTGTGTTAATTATTACAAACTATAATGAAAAACATATATATTGGAGTACCTTATTTCTGAAAATGTAGAGGAAAAGAATTACATAATGGTTCATGTCTTAAATCATTTGGAGACTATCCTTCTTTATTGTAATGCAGATCAAGCTGAGTCTAATTGGTTCTATTAGTCATGATTAACTAAAAGGTTTGTGTGGCGATATATCATATAAATCGAGTATTTTGAATTAAATTGTTAGTGAATATTCATAAAAACATATAATCAAGTCATACAATTGGAAAACACTCCAACAATTGAATGAAAGACCTTTTGAAAGGTCACTCGTGTAGTATCATCATTCATTAGCAATCATGAAACTGATAGAAAACAAAATAGTACTCTCTTACTATTGAAATAGATTTTTCGACCAAATCATGAAAAATGGTACCTATGAGATAATTGAAAGTCTCCCATTCTATAGGGGGTAAGCAAAGGAATTTCCTCTTCTCCTTCTTCTCTTCTTGCCATTTTTGGGGTTTTGCCCTTAAAATTCCCACTTCAAAAGAGAGAGTGGCGATGGCCAAATACTACACTATCTACTTGTCAATTATAAATTATACTAATTAATTAATTTCTACTTTAATAAGGTGTTTTTTTTATATAATCATACTCCCTCCATCCCATTTTATGTGTCATCCTTTGACTTGACACGATTTTTAAGGAAAAAAAAAGACTTTTAAAACTTGTGGTCTAAATTCATTCTTACATATTTGTGTGGTTGACAATCATTTCATTAAGGGTAAAAAAGAAATTTCAAAATTAAATTATTTTCAATTAGAATAAGGTGACATTCTTTTTGGGACGGACCAAAAAAGAATCATGTAAAATGGGACAGAGGGAGTATTATTTACTTACTCCCTCCATTTCCTTTTTTATCTGTTACCAAAAAACTGACCCATTTGATTTTTTTATTAACAAAATTTTAATTTCAACTTTTCATGTGGCATATTTAAATGTCACAAGATTAAAGGATATTTTGATATATTGAACATGACTTTAATTAACGACTATAAGATTGAAAAGTCATCTTTATTTTTTTAAATCATCGTACCAAGTCAAACTAGGTTGTTCTTTTTTAAAACGAAAAGAGTATTAATTTACAGTTATTTTCCAAAGCATTGAATTCATTAATATTCAATATATGGAATAATAAAATTGTAATTTTAATTATTTTTTTAAGGGATATGTCAAATTAATACTTCTTCCATTTTATTTCATGTGACATTGTTTAACCTAACATATTATTTAAAAACAATAAATTTTTGAAATTTATAATATAATATAATCATCAAATATTTATATGATTGAAAAATGTTTCATTAAAAATTATAAATATTAAAATATTCATACGAATTTTTTTGCACATATTGGTGTCCCAATAATATAGATTACCTACCACCACCTCGGGCCCCATTCTACATTATGCTGCACCTACCGCTCAATAATTACTCTAATTTTACCAGTTCAAATCTCACAATATCTAGACATTCATATTCGGCTCCACCTTAATTTCCTTTTTTAGGTATAGAATTCCTCCTTATTTTTTATGTCACGATCTGGACCTAAGGTCTAGGAGTGACATGGCAAATAGGAACCCGAGAGTTCTCAAACAAGTCTCAAAGTATCTATTTCACGTAACCGGTTCGGAAGCGTAAGATAAATAGTAAACACATGGCACATAATCCCTAGGGGCGGGTAAGTAGGACTCACTCTTTGGGGGTGATTCGGGACTTAGAATCTTTCTATCATAACATATAATCAACCAGAAGCCTCATAACCACATCATATAATGATAGCCTATAGATGCCCTAGCCACAACATAAGTCTCAATCAAAACGCTTAACATATAACGTAAAGGAGTTTTACAAAATATCCAATAATGCCTCTAACATAAAATAGCTCGGGGGCCAAGACATCTCCCGGGCTCACCCTCAAAGAAAGTGAAATAGCTACTCAATACCATAGGTAGAAGGAACGGTGGTTTGCCCTTGAAAGATAGGACTCACCACATTAGTGCAATCCGGAATCCAAACTAGACGTCGTAAGGTGGATGGATAGGCTCCTCAGTCCCTACATGGTGAAATTATGTACGTAAGAGTATGTATTAGTACGTTTGAATGTACTAAGTATGCGAGATGCAATGCATGTAACTTACCAAACCTACACTTCAACTTTAGATGATAAGGGCACATAATATAGAAAGATATATATATAACAAGGAATGTAGTATAACAAGATGCTATGAAATTCATGATGCATGAAATGCAATGATGGTCATATATATATTGGGGATGTGACCTTATCCGACATCTCAAACCCATCGAGCTATTACATGAATTTGCCCGATGTTGACCTCCCATCGAGTAAGAGAAGATGACTTGCCAATGGTAATCTACACCACACCTTACAACTCGGTCATTTCATATGTGGTGGCCACCTTCCTTAATTACGACCCGGTCATTTCGAAAGGATTTTCATATCAAAACATATCATATCATATCATAAAGGAATAGTCACCCCTAAGTCGGCATCCCACAAAAATACGTATACATATATATATACATGCTTTCAAAAGAGGCAATAGTCATTTTCCAAATCATTCTAATGCACATTTAGGCTCAAATGTCAAATCATAATTCATAATTTATAATACCCATAATGCTCAAAGAGCCAAAATCATAGACATATATGTGATCACATTCTTGTCATAACCAATATCTTATCAAAATCATATCATAGAACATAATTGGGTTTAACCCATATCATAATTTCCGTAAATTCTCATGAACATGAATGTATATGCTATGAATAATGTGAGAATGGCATTGGTAATTGAGATTGAATCTAAAATAAATAGCATAACATGAAATTGAAGTAAATTCAAAATTAAATCCACATTTAAAATCATAATATAATCACCCATGCTTAAATCAAAGCTTAAAGGGACCATGCATAATCATAGATTCATAAAAATGATGAAATTCAATATTTCAAAGATTAAATCATCTTAAAATCAATAGATAAACATAACCCATTTATTATTGGAATATAATGAATCATAATATTTAAAACCTCAAATTAAAATAAGCAAAATTCATGTAGATTTCTTGAAAATAGTTTGGGTCTCCTTGATTGGAAGTAACCAAGGATCAAAACCCACATACCTTCACCAAGATGAACAAATCCCAAAGAATTTGAAGAAGACTTAAGTTCCCTAGCTCAAATGTTGAAATCTCCACGAGTTCTTCTGTGGAAAGTTTTTAAGAGGGTTTTAAAAATATGAAGAGTGATTTTGAATGTTTGAAATAGGTTTTAAGTTTTTAAATGACCATAGAATAGCATAGGAATTTCCAAAAGACGAATAGAAATAACCAAATTTATGAAAATGTCATTAATGAATCGAATAGAAATTTTGGTCGAAGTCACTTCACTGACGGCTTCACGGACCGTGTGTCATTACACGGTTCGTGAACTTTCCCGTAAATCTACACTTAGCAAAAATTCTGGAAGTTAGAACTTTTCTCAATACTTAAAAAATTTTAACACCAAGATGAGTCCCATGGTCTGGTAAACGGCCCGTGAGCCTCACCACGGTTCGTGGGGCTACGCATGGCACCAACCTTAGCCAAAAACTCCCCACGCCAACCTTGAAGACTCCATTGCCCCCCATATGGCTCTTCACCCTCACCACAGCTTGTGTGGTGAGCCGTGGTGCCATACTTGGCCAAAATAGTCCCTCCACTTCAATATTGGACCACACTTAGGATTTTCCTCACCCTTGAAGGCCATAAGGCTAGTACCACTGGTCGTACACCAATACTTAGGTAAAAATAGCCGTTTCAGGCTCAAGGTTGTTCCCACAAATCGTGAGAAGCCTCATTGCCCGTGTGGCAACACTGCACAGGAGGGTCTTACGGAAACGGGCATAACTTCTTCATCCGAACTCGAAATGAGGTGAAACCAAGTGCGTTGGAAACCTAACTCAAAGAGCTTTAATTTGATAGGTTGTGTCCCACCCAGATTTTATGCTAAGAGATATGAACCTTTAAAGTTGACCCTTCTACCGATACTTGTGAGAAACTTAACCAATGGAATTCCTTTGAACTTGGCTTGATGTAGGAGAACCACGATGGCCTTGAACAACATAAATATGCTTGAATTGAGGGATTGAAAGTGAACTTGGATTGAACTTGGATATTCCATGGGAAACCCCCGGTTAGTATTTGAAAAGAGGAATCGGAAAGCGTTTGAGCGAATGAACGACAAGCTAAGTGTTTAGAATGAGAACGAATAGTAACGAAGGAGTGGAGGCTTTTTTCGTAAGATGTCACCTTGGCCCAAAACATTTTAAAACCAAATTCCAAGAATCACTAAAGTTATACAAAAATTCAAGTCCTTACACCTTACTTTATAATGATAATGGCTTCGTTGTAATTTATTTGGTCTAGTTTGATTTGATATAAAAAAAATTTTTAAAAAAAGAAGATTGTTCAATTTTATAATTTAAAATTCAAAATATTTCAAATGTACCAAAAATAATTTTTAATCTTATAATCTTAAACATGTCTTGTGGAAAGTCGAAATAAAAAAAATGCTAAAGAAGGAAAGGAGTATTTGTTTTCAAAGGAATTAACAAGGAAGTAGGTCTAAAAAATAGCATAAAAAGAAAAGCTAATAGGGAGATATGATACATCTAAAAATGAAGTTCATATAAAATATTGTGTCTGTTTACATTACTCGCTATAGAACCATCAACTTTGTTTGAAAATCAATTTATTTCAAGGTTGTTAGTTTGAAAACTGCTCACACAAGTCAAGGTACAAGGTCCATAACTATAGCATTAACAACGAAAAACAGTAAATAGGAATCCTAACGTCACAGGATTTTACATGGAAATCTCCTTACTCAAGAAAGGAAAAAACCATGGCTTGATCCCTAAGATTTTCCAACGGCATCACTAAAAAGAGCCAATGCTTAGATTACAACCCTTTCAATATAGAATTAAAGTCAACACCTCTATGAGAGGACTCATAGCAACCACTCTATTGTTTATAATGTTACCTAACTCTAGCTCACATGAGATTTCATAGAACTACACCGACACAAATTCTCAAGCAACATATAGACTAACTCTGGCCACGCACACAACTTACAACTAAGAGAATGATCATCATTTCTTTATAAGTTCAGGAATTAATCTTACATTTAGTTAATACATCATAAAATGACACATTTACAACAATTTGAAGATCTTTCTTTCAATTCAAAACTCTATCTGGTCCCTCAACCAGTTATACTTTTCAATGCTCAAAATATTCAAGAATGTATTTTTGCCTTTTGAAAAGTACTAATATTTAAGTGATTGAATCCTCAACCAGTCATAGTCTTGTGCCCGTGTTCCAGCGTAATGGTTGAAGATTGATTGCTTTAAACTTGCTTAGCTGCTCTACTAAGAATAAGCCAGCAGAAGAGACAAATGTCCTCTTTTCGGTGCGTGGCAACAAGATTTTGTTAACAAATTCAAAGAATAGTTGAAACTCTCCCTTAAAAAATTTTTTTGAGACCCCCCACAATATTTAGATTAGGCAACTTACATGTTTGTTTAATGAAAAAAGATGTAGGTGCAGCCTTCTCTAGCAGAGTGATACCTTCTCTACTTACCCCCCTCCCCCCCAAATTTCTCCTAGTATTTCTTAGTTCAAATGGAACCCAATTTCATTTTATTTGTTATGTAAAATCTCATCATCCTTGATCTCCATGTTATAGTAGAATTCTCTCACCTCCTTTTAAAATAATGAAGGAACTAGCCACTCAAATAAGTGGGTTCAGCTTTGAGTTCCAATATATATATCCACCAAGTCCCTTATACCTGGTTTATCCCTTGCATAGGGATCAAAAACGTCCGATAAGTACTTTTTTAGTCTTCGGAATGCTTATCCTTTCAGATCTGGCTAGTACTTTCTCTACCTTTGCCTTCTTTGAAACAGATCATGATCTCTTATTACCATCAGGGGACAGTTCATCTTCCTCTGCACTTTTCCTCATTGACCTTTTCCTTTTCTTTATTTATTTTGTCTTGACTTCCCCTATCTCTTTGCCTTCAACATTCTTTCTTCCTTATTCATTTCTTTTGGTTTGTTCAGCTTTTCTTTATTTTCCACTACCAAGATTACATTATCTTATTCAGTATCACTTGACCTTTTCTCCTTAAATATCTACAACCTTTTTTAGTGGAAATACTTCCTCAACTAATCTCTTTCTCCACCTCCTAATTATTACTATTTTAGATTTATTTTCAGACACTGTATCTCTTAACAACCTTTTTTGAGAGCCCCTAGTTTGACAAATCTTAATCACTTTAGAGGATTCTTTATAATTTTTTTTCCTTGTCCGTTATGATTTTCCACACCAAGGGCATTTTATCTTCTTCATCTTCCTCACTTGTATCGGGAGTTTGAGCAATTTCTGTCCCTGAAATTTCATCAAAAATTGACTTTATAAATTTGAAGACTTTGTTTCCTTGACTGCAAAAAGAGCCTTCAACTCTTAACCCTTATTTTTGTCAGACTTTTTATGACCCACTCATCCTTTGTAGCCAATTAGATTCTATACCCCTTTCCTTAAGCAAATATCTATCAAAGTGTCCTTCAAAGATAGCACAAAAGACTGGACCTAGTTGGAAATTTAAGGGACGTTTTGCATGTAGGCCATCAATTAATATCAAAGTATGGACTCTCTAAAAGTTTAACACCTAGAGAGAATCCTATAAAAATAGTTGCTCTTGCAAATCTAGAAGAAGGAAAATCAATAATTTGGCCTCCTCAATGATCAATTTCATGGATAATGAATGCTCAAAACACAGGTACTTCAACGTGGAGGTGTGTCATTCAGTAATTTCAAAAAAGAAGAGATATTGTAGGTTGAATGTGGTTATTAGTCATCGTTAACATGAAGTAGGAGACCTGGTCGAAGGGGGAAGTACTGATCAAAAGGAAAAAGTGCTGGTGAAAAAGGAAAATCCTCATAATATTTTTACATTTGATTTTGCCATCATCAAAAATGAAAAAATTGTTAGAATATAATTTTGATAATTTGACAAATCAGAATTTGGTATGGGATTAGGTCCAATATTAGAATTATATTTTCATAACTAAATTAACAACTGCAAAAAATACATCGCCAATAACTATTTTGGTATGTGCTCGAGATATATCAGTATGGTAGACCTCTTGGCTAATAAAATTGTTCCAGCATATTGTGGTTATCCAATAATATGTCTTACTCACATTGTCACAATTAGAGGTGTTCTTCATTCATCACTTC
Source organism: Solanum medicagineum (assembly GCA_026153255.1). NCBI lineage: Eukaryota > Viridiplantae > Streptophyta > Magnoliopsida > Solanales > Solanaceae > Solanum > Solanum medicagineum. The sequence continues at coordinate 6,696,440 of JAPFFP010000008.1, read as the reverse complement.
CACAATCTCATAAGCAAAAACTATCAGAAAATAATGATGAAGAAACAATAGCGGAGCTCAAATTTGTCATCACTATTTTGTGTTGTTTCTAGTCAAATTTCTTTACTCTTATCATGTAAACATGGTCTTAACCTATAAAGGAACTAGATGCTCTTCACCATTATTTTGGTGTTCTCTCCGATAGAGTTGCCTAGGTGTATCAACTAGAGTTAGTTGATGTGTGAATCCAATAGAGTTGTTGTGCTTATTTTTTGAAGTCTAAGTCAACCTGAGTATTTAGTGGGAAATAGAGGTGTTTCTTAGCGGTGGAAGACATCAGGTATCATTATAAGGGGAAAGGGATTAAGAGGTTAATCCTTGAGATTGCAAGAGTTTGTAATCATTGTTGCTCCTTGATGTTAGTGGAATCTTGTTGAAATCCTATGAGACAGGTCATGGTTTTTCCTCCATCGAACTAGGGGGTTTTCACATGAAATACTCATGTCCTTCTTTACTTGTTCTTTCTGTTCTTGCATCATCCTTGTGTCAAAAACCTTGGCCCTTAAGTGTAGTGGTCGCATGCAGACCATTAATATTTTTGTAGAACTTAACAGGGATGGTTCTTGAATCAAGGGCGTTTTTGGAGCTTGTGGAGTGTTGAGTGGCTTATTTGATAAGTTGATTATGGCCTTCACTCTTCCTGTCAAGGGAACAACAATCGGGCTAAAACTTATGCCTTCTTATTCGGACTAATAGGTGTCTAAGCAATGGTCATAGCGTTATTATTGGGAAAACATTCTCTACTTCATGATTGTGTTTCTCCAGTCTGGAATCCACCTTGGAGTATAGTTGATTAATAAGTCGCTGAAATCGAGAAAATAGTGGACAACAATGTCTGTAGACATTGAAATTTTGTGCAATTATACATGACATATTTGATTCTAGTTAGGTTTCTCGAAGGATACTCTATCCTAAAAATATTAGCTTATGCCTATATAAAGGGTATTATGTTCTTGAAATTTTATGGGACTCTACAAGACATATTTGATTCTAGTTAGGTTTCTTGGAAGTTACTATACCCTAAAACCTAGTTTATGCCTATATAAAGGGCATTTTATTCTCTTAAAGAGAAATCTCAATATCCCATGAACTCTAGGAATATTTATAAAAAGATTAAAATATAGCTCAAGGAGGTCAAAATCATCCTATGTTCGAGAAATACGCTACTAACAACTCTCGAATCATGGTGAAATTTCATGAGAGAAAAATCAAGGGTTGTAATCACATTGTTTATCAATAAAATTATATTTCTTCATATTTTTTATGATTGTAATTTATATTCTATCACTTTAAAATATGTTGCAAACAAATTGGAACGCCAAGTGGGACCAAAACTGTCGTTCATCACTTCTCTTACAAATCAGATCTGCAAATCTGAAGGCACAAACCCGCAAAGGTGAAAGAATGAGTACTTCAAGACTCACCTTTGAGTTTCATCAGGTCTACACTCTAACAAACCTTGAAGTAGGGGTACTTGTAGGCACTAAAATTTTATAGAACTCTATAAGATATGTTTGATTTTAGTTAGGTTTCTTAGATGTTACTCTACCTTAATTCCTAGCCTATGCATATATAAAGGGTATTATGTCACGACTCAAATTAGGGCCTAGATGTGACACAACAAACGGGAAACCTGAAGGACACCCAAATAAGCCTCTTAGCATACCATACACACATCCTTGGTCACGGAAGCAAAATAAACATCAAGGGAAAATATAAACAAGGGAAATTGGGACTAAGGGAGAGAGTTTAATACTTAAATAACATAGACGAGTCAAAATCAAGCATAATACATAACTTATCCGACAATACCTCTAGACACAGAACTTAGCGGGGGTCAAGAAAAACAATCGGACTCACCCTCATAGTAACGACCATAAGTATTCCGAAATATGCAAGATGTAGTCTAAGCATAAGCATGAAAGAAGATAGATATTGTCCCCAGACATAAGGACTCACCAAAGCTAACTTGAATGATCAGTCTAGCCACGTGAAGGAGAATCAATGGGAGTTCGGGTTCCTACATGGTAATATTATGTAGGCATAGAGTATGCGTCAGTATGTTTGAATGTACTAAGTATGTAGGATGCAATGCAACATAACATAGGCAATGAATAAGCATATAGCAATATGACATGCATGGATAATGCTTAGAGTAAATTATGCTTACATAAAACATAATACATGTGCAAGAAGTGACCATTAATATAGAATATCCAAGGCCTACCACCCCCTTGGAGAGACGATTGAGATACAAACCCCTCAACGTGGTTATTAAGGTACCCATACCCTCAATATGGTAGCACGGGCCTACTACCTCCCGAGTGAGGCTATCGAGGTACAAACCCCTCAATATGGTTATTGAGGTACATACCCCCCCTAATTATGATAGCACGGGCCTACTACCTCCCCAGCGAGGCAATCGAGGTACCAACCCCTCAATGTGGTTACCCGGGCCTACAACCCCCCGAGCGAGGCTTGGCCAACTCACAACACTATAGAGGAAAATGACACTTATATACATTCCTTTCATCATCATAAAGTCATTCAAATCATAAGTCATGCTTTAGACCTTCAACAACTCAAAAATCCATAGCCAGACATTTTATCAAACACTTGGCGGGTGTGTAATGCTAGTGTAAAACCATGCAATTTAAAAGTGAAATCATGCAAGAAAATCCAATGTAAAACCATCCCTAATACTTGGTAACACTGCCATGCAATATACATCAAAACTCTTCATAAAATCTCAAGATAGGTCAAAGATTCATAGCTCAAAACATGCATAAACAGTCACCCTTTTACAAAACCAACATAGTTCATAGTCAAATTCATCATAGAAGACCAATAGATAAAATCAACTTAGAAACATATAATTTAGGTGAAATGGAAGCTTGGGCACCATGGGTGAAAGGACCCAATGGTTGAAACTCACATACCTTAGCTTTGGAGAATTCCTTGATGAAGATTGGAAATGGAGAATTAAAGCTTGAGTGAAATCCTTAAGATCTGGAATGAGTTTGGAGCCCTTGATCTTGAGAAAAATATTTGTCTAAGTGTTTGAAAGAGTATTGAGGAATGTCTTGTATGATATGAAGGTGAAATATGGCTAAGTATAGGTATTTTCACGTATGGAAAGACTTGGGTCCAAGACCCAAAAGCCTTGGATCGAACTAATAAATCTGGGCAATTTTAACACTGAAGCGCGCCCCTAGCGCGTCGCGCCAGGGGCGCGAAGTCCTCTCTGGAAATCGCCACTTTGGAATTTCAAATTTTGATTAGGTTGCTCTAAATCGGGGTTAGACCTATTTCCCACTCGATTTTGTCCCCTGAAAAAGAATATGGAGTCGAATTTTTGATATCATGCACGGATTTTGAGATGTATAGAAATTACGATTTCGGGCACTTGTGAGGCACATTTTTGAGCATTCTTTTTGGGGAGTTTCATATTATTTTCTCGTAAAGAGAGTATCTCAATTATCTCATGAACTCTCAGGATATTCATAAAGAGTTCAAAATGTGGCTCAAGAAGAGGCCAAAATCATCCTATGTTTGAGAAATACGCCACTAACGACACTCGAATCATGGAAAAATCCCAAGAGAGAAGAATCGATAAGGAAAAATATATTTATACCCACATTGTTGATCAATAAAATTATGTTACTTTATTATTATTATTATTATTATTTTTTGTGATTGAAATTTTTCTAGTATCACTATTAAAATATATTGCAAACAAATTGGCATGTCCAGTGGGACCAAAACTGTCGTTCATCTCTTCTCTTACAAGTCGGATCTGCAAACCTAAAGCCACAAAACCGCAAAGGTGAAAGAATGAGTACTCAAGACTCATCTTTCAGTTTTATCAAGTCTACACTCCGACAAATCTTGAAATAAGGGACATTTGTAGATGTTGAAATTTTATGAGACTCTACAAGACTTGTTTGATTTCAATTAGGCTTTTTGGAGATTCTACCTTAAACCCTAGCCTATGTCTTTATAAAGGGTATTATATTTTCGTAAAAAGGCATCTCAAATATTCCATGAACTGTGGAGATATTCATAAAGAGATCAAAATGTGGCTCAAGGAGGTCAAAATCATCCTACATTTGAGAAATATGTCATTAGCGGTAATTGAATCACAAAGAAATCTTAGGAAAAAGAATCAAGGGGGGAAATAGATTTGTAACCATATTGTTTATCGATAAAATTATGTGTCTTCATATTTTATTTGTGATTGTAATTTATTTTCTATCACTTTAAAATATGTTAGCAAAGTCATCACTAAACATTGCTTCAAAGAAGCAAATAGTGTTGCAGACAATTGGCTGCCGTAAGCCACTCCACCAATGAAGTGTATGTATGTACTTCCTTTGATCTTTACCTCGAGGACTACAGGGCTGTTGCTACTTGCTTGCATATAGATCTTCCTAATTTTCGAGTCAAGAAAAGAAGATATATGAGCTTGTTTATGAGCCACCTAAAAGCTTTTTGTTTAGCGTCACTGCTTGGTTTGTACATCAGATGGAAATTTAGCTGTTTGAAAGTAACTAATCCATCGTTTCTGCCTTTTCCAAAAAATGGTCTTCGGCCTGGTCCCTTTTCTACATATTCTCCTTTTGCAGTCGTTGTAAAATTTGGCCCAGTTTAACCTGTTAAACTTACATCCGGAAGTTTACTAGGATATGTCTCTTATCTCTAACTTATTCTCCATTTTAACAAAACCAAGCATGTCATAAAACCTTGGCAATCTTACTAACTCTTTGGTCAAGCTTCTGATTACAGAAATCATTTTTAAGATTTACGTGTCAAGTTATTTAAAGACCAACTATATGCAACCATTTATAAGAGGTAATCAAATTACCGCCAATAACTGAATAAATTACAGATTGCATAAATTTAATTTCCTTTGTCCATTTATATATACAACTTAAATCCTTTACTATGTTACAATTTTTTTAAAAAGATAGTAGTATATCAAACAACTACGAAACCCCCCCCCCCCCTTTTACTTTATCATATATAATAAGCAATTACGCATAATCTCAACTTGCAAGGATTTTGCAGAGCTGAATAGGTGGGGATGGGGGAGTTTAATGATTATCACAACGGGCTTATTTCTGAAACTGCTTCCCTTTCCTAAGTTTTAAGGGTTCAACACATGCTAACTTCTTATTGAGCCTCACCTTTCAGAAAATATCTATCAGCAAACAATGCAGTTACAAATATTTCATGCCAGAAGAATAAAAAGGTATTCAGTGCACGATGTCTCTTACAGCTCCTCACTTCTTCAACAGCTTCTCCTGCATCCTCTGCACTGCACTTCTAAGAGTATCTTCATCTTTGCAGAAGGTAAACCTGACAAGATTCTTTCCTTCTTCTGGATTTAGATAGAACACGCTTGTTGGAATGGCTACAACACCAACTTCCTTGATCAGGTATTCACAGAAAGTAATGTCATTTTCCAACCCGAAAGGGGTATGATCAACAACCACAAAGTACGTTCCACTCGAAGGATATACAGTGAAACCAGCTGCCTTCAAACCCTCCACCAATATTGCCTTTTTGGCTGAGTAATCCTTCCTAAGTTCCTCATAATATGAATCTGGGGCTCTAAGGGCAGTTGCAGAAGCATATTGCATCGGAGTGGATGTTGCAAAGGTGAGGTAGGAATGTGCCTGTCTTACTCCCCATGTCAAATGAGGAGGAGCTATCGCCCAACCTATTTTCCAGCCTGTTAATGAAAATGTCTTTCCCAAAGAATTCATGGTTACAGTACGTTCATACATCCCTGGAAGAGAAGCAATTGAAATGTGTTCCATTTCAAAGGCTAACTTGTCATAAACTTCGTCAGAAAAAACTAGAACATCATTTTCAATGCACAGAGAGGCAATGACATTGAGTTCTTCTCGAGTGAACATCTTTCCAGTAGGGTTATGCGGAGTATTTAAAAGGATTGCTCGAGTATTCTTAGATACAGCTGCTTTTAGCTCATTAATTGGAAGAGAAAAATCTGGTGGTCTTAAAGTAATACCCTTTATCTTTGCTCCAGCCATAGATAAAGTAGCTTCATAAGAATCATAGAAAGGAGCAAACAGGATGACCTCATCACCAGGATTTATCAAACCCAACATGGTTGCAGCAATTGCTTCAGTACAGCCTGAAGTCACAGTAACTTCCTTTTCGGGGTCAACCTCAAGTCCACTGTCTTTCTTGAATCTAGCAGCCACAGCAGAGTTGAGGTCTGGAACTCCATACCCTCGAGCATACTGATTTTTACCTTCCTTAATAGATTGAATAGCTGCTTCTTTTACAAAATCTGGGCCGTCAAAGTTGGGGAAGCCCTGGCCGAGGTTTATAGCTCCATGCTTGATGGCTAGCATACTCATTTGGGTGAAAATTGTAGTTTTGAACTTCTCTAGGCGCTTGGCAACCTAAAAGAAACAGCAAAAATACTCAATTGGAAGGCAAAGGAAGACGCCCTATATCTCAAAAAAGATCAGATTCTTTTTCCACCACTTGCTAGAGAAATTTATGGATTTCTGATACTGGGTGTCCAAAAAGTGACACAAGTATGCAATCAATTATAAGATACAAAAAGAATAAATAGAAAGACTAGTGAGCTCATATCAGACAGTCCAAATATTTTCCAACTTGTGGTGTTAAACTCCAACTACAGGAATATGCTGTCTCAAAACAAGCAATTTTTTGCATCCTAGGTTCTCAGAATACTTCATGGCAGACCTCAAGGCTAGCACAAGTGTATTTCAGAGTAAATATTCCAGTCACTTGATGTACCAGATCTCTTAAGTCACAGCTGGCTGTAATTCTAGCAAAGGTTTTATAAGGAGAGAACTCAATGTTATCCAAGATACTTATGGTTACATATGGTACAGCGTTGCTCCTATTTAGATAAAAGGGCATACTACTGCAGTGTCATGTGCTTAAAACATAGGTTTCAGATAGCTGTTGAGATTGTTTTATCTGCTGTTCATGAGAAAGAAATATCACAACTTTCTTGACAGGTTTGCCATCTACTGTGCTTTAAGGGAGCTTTATTATTTAATATTTTAACTACCTTCAATGAGAATTTACAAATGTTCTGCAACAATGTTAGACCTTTCATCATGCACAGATTTAACAACTGAAATTCACTTATTGAAGATAAAGAGTCACGAGATTCCTCAAATAGGCCAAAATCTTCCCAAGTATTTTTTCTCCTTCAGCTTACATCACAATACCTTTCAACAGTTTTGATTATAACTCAAGTAATTTGATTGAAGAGGTTGTCAACATATTTTTGATTTTGACGTGAACCAAAAACAAAGGGAACGGTACAGATGGAGAAAATGCTGGATTAATTAGTATCTAACTAGCAATCAATGAAGATGGAATGAATGATGGGAGACCACATTTCCAGTAAAGATTAAAATGTCTTGTGATTTCTTCCCAATTTTCAAAATCATGGGGGACAGCGTCCCTTAATATCAGTGCTGGTGGGGAGGTACCTATTGGATTAGTCTAGGCTCATGGAAGCTAGAACAGGAACTACCATCATAAAAAAAAATGTAGTTCTACAAAAGTTTTCTTGACTTGTAAAACCTTTTCACAGTTTTGATAATGATTGCTAATGAGTTCTTTTAAAAAATTTGTTGTGAACCAAAAAAAAAAAAAAGAAAGAAAAAGGAATTAGGAACAGAGAGCACTAAATTTATTTGTTTCTGACAATTATCCTAAATCATTGGAGTGCACACACATTAAACACTCCTACCTTGCAACCCACGACTTACGTTCATTAAAACAAAAGAATCCCTTTGTAGCCAATCATTGATTAAAAAAATTTTCATTATACTCTCCTAACTCGCAACACTTAGACAACATGGTCAAGATGCTTACGCTTTCTCCTCTTCCAGAATGCGCTCCAAACTCCCAAGTCAGACTGATGATAACCTCAAACTTACCCAATGATGGAAAAACACAATGTTAAATAGTATAGGTTTGTGTGCTTAGGCAACAGGCAAAGTTCCAAATCAAGACAACGAAAACAGATAGCCAATCATCCAATAATAGCTTCCTGATACAGTTCCAGACTTCTATACGCTAAAGAGGTCAACATATGAAGCTTCAACCTAATGATACCACCTGTAACGACCTGGCCAAACTCTGTGAAAGTATTGTCCAACCCCAAAAAGCGTCTCAAAGTATATGGACCAGTCCTTTACTTAAATAGCTCAGGACTCTCCCTCTCTTTTCCGATGTGGGATTTGCCTAAGTGAGCCAAGCGTTACGTATCGACGTCCCCGCACTCACTCCCCGTAGGAACTCAACGTCCTTGCTGAGGTTTGCCCCACCACCTTACTAGTCGAGAGTCGGCTCTGATACCACCTGTAACGATTTGGCCCACCATTGTAAAGTATTGTCCGCTCTTGGGCCTAGCCCATCACAGATTTGTCTCTTTAGGCTCACCCCAAAGTATATAGACCAGTCCTTTACTTAAATAGCCTAGGACTCTCCTTCTCTTTTCCGATGTGGGATTTGCCTAAGTGAGCCAGGCGTTACCTATCGTCGTCCCTGCGCTTAACTTCATTATAGATCCCTTTAAGCAATTGAAAAAACATATTAATCATGACCACAACTTATAACCAACATTGATGCAAGTTCAGAAAGTACTCATTGCATGGAAGGATTCCTATGGGATATCAAGAGCTTAAGTGTTTCTAGATGGTATGGAAACCAAAGAACCTATATAAGAAAAGATTAACATTATGTTTTTTTAGGATCCTTTCGATCATAATATGATGTACACTTAATTAAGGGTATTTGTGTCTTTTCTTATCTTAGTTAACCCTAGTAGTATAAATAGAATAGTATGAAACATTATTTAGGTGGACGATATTTTTAGGTGAATACTTTTGGTGAGTTTTGTGGGTTTATCCCTTTATCTCTACATTGGATCTCTCTTAACTATCTTTTGTTAAGAATATCCATGTATGGGTTCCATCCTCCTCTTCCTTGAATTTAGTCTTGCAATTGTTTGTTCAAATTAGAGAATTGCAGATCTATATTTGTGGGTCTCTAATTTACTTCAATTGTGGGATTATTTTTTCTTTCTTCTCTATCTCCACTCAGTTTCTTAATTATCTCTTGAATCTCTCTACCTTGTATCTTGTGTTACATCAAACATGCAGCAAAGAAAATTGCCCAAGCCTATTAGTTATGAGGTATTATTTGACAAGAGTATCCTAATGGCTTAAAAGCATATCTCCATGTTCCCTAGGCATTGAACAGATTTCTTTGTTCTAACACCTCAAAAATGAAAAACCATCTTTGATACAAAAGATTTAGACAACGTAGTTGTGATTCATTTAGGTCTTCCCATAGACCAATTTAGTCAAGGTAGGAAAGACCCAATGACCACAATACAATGAGGGACATTTATACAAACTAGGATGTCCAGGAAAATAATGAATTACATTCACAGGGTAGCCCTTTTATGTCCGATAGTTTGAGGCTTCAAGTTGTTCTTTTTCTTTGTTTCTTTTTAAAAGGTTAAGAGTTTTATCAAATGAAATGAAATCATCATGCACTAGCATGGAAAAGAAATCTCCATGAACTACAAAAAAAGGACATTCCCTCTACAAAAACAAAAGAGACGAAACTTTACATAACTAAAAAAATTACTCTTGTAGTAAGCTGATGAAATCTACCATATAGATACAGACTTCAAGTTTTCAAATTCGGTGAACACTAAAAAACCACAGATCAAGTAGCTTTTAAGAGCAAGCAATTGAAGGAGGAAGCATGAAATTACAAAACAATGCAGATACTGTTGACGGAAATGACGTGCAGTATGACAGTAAATAAAGTTATAGATGTGTCTAAGCACCTAACATGAAGTACAAACAATCTTTAAATCAAAGAGAATGGTATTGGAAGTTACGAACAACAGAAGACGGAGAAACCTTTAAAAGAGTATAAGGGAGCAAAAAGAGAAGCTAAGAATGGAAAGAGAGTGCAAAAAAGGATAAACTGACATAAGACTTGGAGAAATGCAGCTGCAAATTTGTGTGGTAATCAAGCGGAGGTCAATGCTCACCTCTTCTTGCATTGTGCAAATCATTGGAACATGTTCTTCTGTACACTAGGGGTGAGCTGGGAAATGGCAAGGACTACCCTGGAACTGCTGAAACGTTGGGAATGGAATTGGGAGAAGAAGATCAACTGAAGAGTGGTGGAGGAGCACTCCAGCATGCATCTGGTGGACTCTATGGAAAAAGCAAATTAGAGATGTCTTGAGGGCAGAGAAAATAGCAGTCAGAAGGGCAAGATAAAGTGTCTTGGTCCTAATTTTTTGTATGTAAGCATGTGAGGGTGGTGGAAACAGTGCATGTGGTTGAGTTCATTGAGAATTTGTGAAGACTATAACTAAGTAATGTAGTCTTACCCAATGTGGGTTGTAACCCCAACTTCATTATTTTTTGGATGATGGATTGTTTTATATGAATATACAGTTAACATTCTCAAAAAGAAAAAAAAAACATATGACTTAGAGAGGAGGGGTACAGACTTGAATCAAGAGAAGTGTACTTAAAACACTACCAAACAAATTTTGATAGGAGATGATAAATCAATTGAAGGAGAAGTTGATTACACATCATGAGAACAAATAATATTTTCTGACATACAAAATGGACAAAAAGCTTAATTACGTTGATAGAACTAAGACAACTCAAGAGAAGGAAGCCATGAAAAAATGAGATGTAGGACCGCTTGTGGTAGAGATCATATCCCTTTAAGTTTGTAAATGTCCTCGGGAGATCGGGGTATATAATTAATTAAATATTAGAGAGAAGAAAAAACAAGTGGAGAAAGAGCACCTTAGTTCTGAGATGAAAGAACAATGGATATATTCAAAGATATATATTGATGGTATTAAGTTAATGAATCACACATAAAAATTCATGAAAAGGAGATAGAGCATGAATTCAATATTACAAGGGTGATAAAGATATTCCTCGTCTTTGAGAAAGCATATGATGAGTAATAAGAAAATCTGGTGCTTGAGATGCAAAGAACTGACATCTAATATATAAAGACAATTGTGGACGCGTATGACTTAAGTGGTCACAAGTGAGACAATAGAAAGTAAAGATATCATAAACATGGGTTTCCACCACAAATTTTTCTTGAGTCCACACTTATTTATCTTAGTCATGGATAAGCTAACCAAAAGTATACAATGTGATTCCCTGGTACATGCTATTTTAGATATTGTTGAACAACATATATAGAGGAGTTATATAACCTTTATCAACTTAATCGGGGTCTGTGAGCAACAAATCCCACTATTATTATCTAATACAGTAGTTCATGAATCATCCATGATCAAAGGTACATTTTCAGTAAAAAAAAAAACATGCCTCCACGTATAGTACTGCATCAGATCTTGTAGAAGTCCCTTATCCCCACCCACCCCCCAAAAAAAAAACCATCCCC
>JAPFFP010000008.1:6673192-6683482 GCA_026153255.1 Solanum medicagineum | reverse complement strand
CTCTTGAGCGTTCTACGCAATTCTGGAGAGTTCCAGGGCCTTCTTGAACGTGCCGGACAGATTTTTGCGCAGTTTTTTTGGGCAGAATTAAGGCGGGTCGTTTCACCATGCTCTGTTTGTTTTAACCACTTGCTCCATCGTGGTGGCTATTAATGCAAACAGTTGGTCAAGAGACATGCCTCCAAGATCGTGTCAGCACAAGCTTGACTATTCTCGTCAAGGGCCCAACATAAAATTTCATCTAAGGCATCATCAACAATCTTATGATCAGGGATCATCCTCACGCATTTAGTGAATCTCTCCTATGTGGTACTAAGAGTCACCGGGCAATTGCTCAAAATTATTTATTTGGTCTTTGAGTTTAAGTTTCTTTGATCTTGGAAAATATCTCTCTAGGAACACTCTCTGAAGCTCTGCCCAGCTTGTTATTGTACCCAGAAGAAGCTTAGACAGCCACAAAGCTGCATTACCAGTTAGTAAATAATGGGAACACCCGCAAAACAACTACATCACAAGAAGGATTTTGTGTCCACATGACACTCTTGCAGACAAAGACGACATTATGGAGATGACTATGAGGATCCTTTAAAGGTAGCCCTGTGAACAAACCTTGGTTATGGAGCATCTGAAGTAATCCACTTGACACCGAGAACTTAGCGTCTGCCGGTAATGGAGGTAACACCATAGCACCGGTAACGTCCATGGCCATAGGGTTCAAATGATATTGATTCCATCCGTAAGCATTTTCCTTGAAGTCCCTAAGTTGTGGCCTGTTGTCCCTTGGTATTGGAGTCTCCTCTCTTCCCACATCCTCATCATTCATATTCATTCCTACCTTAACCGCGATATCCTTATTCACTTGAGCCATCCTCCTAAAGAGTCAATTGATCTCCAAATTGAGTGGAGCTAAGGGATTGTCTTGGCTCCTTGGGTTAGGCATACAACCTAGTACACCCTGCAAATAAAACCAAACAACTAAAAAAAATAAAAGTAAAATACAAAAGAGTCTCGAAATTAATACTTGATCTAACTAATAGTGAAATCAAGTTAAGAACCTAACCGTATTCCCTAGCAATTGCGCTATAATTTTTGATGATGTTCATGCTCCAATAACATAGTAGTCGCAATCAGAAATAAACCTAACCATAGGTTAGGGTCAAATCCAAAGGAAATACAGGGTTTGACTATATAGATTCACTACCAATCATTTCAAGAATCGATTACTAAAATCTCTAAACGGGGGGGAGGGGGGAGGGGAGGGTGATTTAAGAATAAAAATAAAAACAAATACTATGCTAATTATGTGGAAAGACACTCAAATTTAGGGACAACTTGGAAATTGTGTTTCCATAATTCGTTGACTCAATTACCCTAGACAACATAACTCTAATTGGGAATTTGCATACAAGACGGTAACTTAAGTTCTTCCAGCCCTCTTGTGAAGGTCAAGGTCGAATTTCACCATGGCGCTTGGTCAGCAACCATGGTGTGCCAACTAACCATTACCATTGTCCTAGTCAACCTCCCTTTGGTAAGGTTTGGTTGATTAGACGAGAACACATCAATCAAATCCTATTGTCTACTTCCCTTTTCCTATTCGTCACTACCTTGATTGGGATCATGATGTAGGCGGGGTTTGGTATTGGCCACCACCAAACATCAATCAAGATGAAGCGAAATAAACAATACATGCACAACCCCGATCAAAGAAATGTACAAAGCCTAGATTATTTCAATCCACTACTCATAGTTCCCACAACCCCAAATTGTGGGTGCTTAGCTACTCATGGCTAAGGAAAAATCAACAACAATGAAAATAAAAGATATAGTTGAGAGTTTACCCAAAACAAAGAAGAACAATAACACCACAAGTTGCAAACCACAAGCTTGGATTAATGGAGAATGAGTACAATGTGAAGTTTGCAATCCCCAAAAGTGGGTCTTCTGATTAAAAATGAGAATCTACACTAAACCCTTAGAATATTCAAGAGAGAATATTCAAAGTGTACTACAAAAAATTCAATGACTCAGATCCCTTTTCTAAAACTCTATTATTAAGTATTTATACTATTTATAATGACCCTAAAAACTAAATAGAAAAGACAACTAGCAGTACATACATCGTGCAGATACGACTGGTATGGTGACCTACGAGTCATAATCGGGGTCTCGTAGTCAACACTTGAACTTTTAGACTTGATTGTTATGACCCACTATTATGAGTCGTTGCTTGGGCTACGACTCGTATGCTCCTCTCGTAGTCTAGGCCTTCAATTCTTGGTTCAAACTTTTAGCTCTCTGTTTCTTGCTACGACCCCAGTTATACGAGTCATAGTGAGACTTACAACTCGTAGAGTGGCCTCGTATGGCTGACCTCTACAAGGCAGATTTCTAATTTTGCTCACAGTTTCTTATTACGAGATCATCCTACGACTTGTAGCTTAGGCTACACTTCAGCAAAAATCTGCAATATTCTCCCAAAATCATGCCAACCTATCTTTTCTGCAATAACAACATAAGAACCATAAAAAGTCGCATTAAGAACTCACAAAATGCCTTGTTTTAGGCACCAAATGTGTTGTATTTTGACAGCACATCAACTCCCCTCGTGAACCAGTGTGTGTAAGTGCACGGCCGAGTACTTGATAGAAAGTGAGAATGACAATATGGGAAAGCAGTAGCAAATAGTGTTTTAGATCAAATAAGGAACGCAAGGTTGGATTTGAATTGCGACCTTTCAATTAAAGCAATATATAAAACAAATAGTTATCTAACAAATAATCATGAATATCATTCCTAAGCTTAGTTTATAAAGGTTAAAATCTAATTATTCCCCAGCAGAGTAGTCACTCTATCACGCCCCATTTTCGAACCGCCAAAACAGTTCGCAACATCATGTGACTACGCTCTCTGGTTTTTTCAAAAAAAATGTTTAGAGTCGTCACCTAATTTTCAGAAAATATTAGGAAACCAATTTAAGAAAATGTAAATGTAGAATCTGTTTTAATTTGCGAAACCAGTAAAATTCTAGGTAAGGGTTTTGGTTACTCGAGAGGAAGATGTTAGGCATCCCTCAGAGCCTCTCCGAAGATAGTCCTTAAACCTAGCTTAGGAAAATAACTTGTGATAATTATTCATTTTATTTTTTTTTGAATTTAATGATAAGAAAATTTCATTAGTTATAAAAAGAACAAAAATACAAGATATGTCATATGAAAAACTTTAATAATGACATATTTACTATACAATAAGATTGATAATTAAGTAATAAACAAATAAACTATAGATATAAGAAAGTTTAGAAAAATATAGATGTATGTTTAAAATCATATAGAATAAATGAGCATATAAAAACCTTATTGTGAACAATATGTTGAAATGTTGGGTTTGAGAACTTATTACAAAATAAATAAATAAATAAATAAAAATAATAGCTAAGGTGTAAAATATAACTATATACGCAAATTGAGTAAGATTAAGTAAGAGTGATATTTTAATAAATAAATGAATGAAATAACATAAAGTAAGACAATATAAGGAATGTTAAATTTATATAAAAACTTATTGTCTTATATGAATTTGTTATGAAGTAAAATATATTGATGAACGTTGTTCAAAAATATACGCAGGTTCATTATTTTATTTATGGTGATAAAATAACAATAACTCTTTGTTGTAAAATGATAAGATGTAAAATTTTGTGTTTCATTTATAGGTAACTAACATTCATAAAAGGATATTAATATGACTTGTGTAAAATAATATATCAAGTGTAGATAAAAATATATACCTTATATATGACATATACATTTACATACCTTGTATATTTTGAGCCTGTTAAGAAAATTCTAAGATTTTGAAATATAATATTAGAAAAACTAACAAAATATTTAAGTCATATTTAGTTTAAAAAGGTATAATAATGTCATTGTAAAGAAATTGACCAAACAAAACTAAGATAGACCAAAATATATTATTATTTAGAAAATCAACTAAAGGAGTTTAAATTGATCCACATGGAAACATTATATTGTATTTTAAGAAATTCAATTTAAAACCTCGAGTTACCTAATTATCGGGATTTATTCTATAATTACATTAATTTGTAAAATATAAGGTCAATGTTCATTACGATAAATAATTCATTCCTAAAGGTGATTATTTGGGCCTTTGACTTGCTTGGAATACTTTAAAATTTTAAAATGAACTTTGTCAAAAACGTTAGCCTATTTCAAAACTTTTAAACAAAGATTGTAAAAATGTTGTCCAGACAATACATCGTCGACACTAGACTCGTTACAGCAAGTAATGCTAATTCACAATATAATCTTCAAACAAAAAAAGAAAGTTAGCTAATGTATCAACATTCATATGAAAAAAAATATATATTAATCAACTAGTATGAGAAGAAATGTAATCAAAAGATGATGGGAAAGGCCAAGAAAGATTGACTCCTAATTACGAGACTCTAAGCAAGGTGGCTATCCTAATAGCTGCTATCCCATATTTTGTTCAAAATGAGTTTCAAAGTGAGAACTCCAGCTCTTCGATTGTACTTGTGTAGAGCAGCAAATTAAAGCTTCAGTGTAGAAGGATTTTGATCACAAATCTGAACTCGAACTCAGAGCCAAAGCTGACTAACAGGAAGGATGAAACAACTCCTAGATAGAACACTTGAAAAAAGTTTTGGTTTGTATTTTACTCTATTTTTCTAGTCTCTTTTTCTGATCTCTTTCTTGTGTTTCTTGTGATGTCCTTTGATCCATTCTTAGTGACTTCATTTATAGGAGAAATCCGGACTTGAAAATCTGAATTTGAAACTCCAAAAATCACGAGAACTGTTGTGTCATACCATGGTTGCAAGAATCTTGAAGAAAATCTCCTTTTCAGGCTGGAGATTCAAAAAGTTGCTCTGTTCTTGTGTTTGTCCTACGGACATCTCAACGATGCTATGTTTACAAGGAAGAAAAGTTTGAGAATCTTACTAGGGGTGGCAGAGAGGGCAAAAGGGGCAGCATAGGGCAACACAATGGCTGCCATTTTTGGTGGTGAGGAAAGGAGAGGAAGAAGATGAGGGCTTGGCTTGAGTGTTTTTTGGGGAAATTGGAGAAGACGGGTCGCTGGGGGGAAGAGAAAAGCACGCTTTTACTATTGATTTCTTTCGTGGGGAAAGGAGAAAGAGGGATGAGGGAGACGTTGGAGTGTCTTGGGCATCGGGAAAAGCTGATTATTGGATTGTACTGGAGGGTCAAGATTTTAGTTGAAGAAGCACAATCCATGTGCTTTCTACATGGCGCACGCGGATTGGTTGATTTTGAGGGGGTTGGATTGCCAAGTTTTGCCCAAATAGCCTATTTAATTATGATCAAATAATTAATTGAATAGTCATAGTTAAATAAATTAAAATAATTATTTTGCGAGATTAATTATTTTGACAAAATTTGTTCATTTTAAAAATAAAATTGGTATGGGTTAGTAAATAACCAATTAAGCACTCGATTTTGAATATTTTATGAAAATACTTATTTTCAATGACAAAATTATAATTTAATAAAAAAAATCGATTTAACACTTTAAAACGATATTCATCTGCCATAAGCTTCTCAATACAACAAAAGCAAATAGTTATAAGAAATAATATCCGTAAACTAATCGGCCGAACAAAAAATGAGAAGTTTATCAATAATATTAAGATAACTACAACAACTATAATAACGTAATAATAGTATTAGTAGTGTAAAATATTTCATACTTCATAAAAGTTTTATCATCTCTTTTAAAAAAAAAAAAAAACTCTTGTTTTTTAAGGTTTAACTAATTGAACACAGAAAGCGAAAACTAAAATTTAAAATTTAAAATTATTAGAGAGCCAAAATCAAAAAAATAAAAATGAAAATAAAAATAAATGATTACTTTGTAGGATTAAGTTATTTGACAAAAATTAATTATTCTAAAATAAAATTAGCATGGATTAAAAAAATAATTAGTTAAACTTCTTCGTATGAAAATATTATTTGTAAACGAGGAGTTGTATTTAATCAAGAATTGATTTAGCACTTAAAATATATTTATTTTTCATAAATTTCTCAAAAACAAATGCTAAAACAAGTTGTAAATATTTATTTTATTTTTTAAAAAAAATATTTATCTTTGTAAGAACTGATATCCATAAAATGATTTGTTAAATAAAAATGAGAAATTTATCAAAATCATTATATTAATGATAATAGCAATGATAATAATCGTAACAATAATAATAATAATAATAATAATTATTATTATTATTATTATATTTTATTTTATTTTATTTTAAAATTCTTTTTTTTTTCAAGAGAACTTGGCTAATTAAATACGGAGAGCCAAAATTGTGTGTCAACAAACGGTAAAGAAAAGTTCATAAACTTCTTGTTTGTTGTTGAAATTTCATTTCTGTTGTTAAATTTCTATCGAGATTTTATGTTTATCGATCTGGTTGTTTCATTGCATTTGCCTACAAGAATGGACAATACCTTTATAGTGATTGCAAAAATTTTCTAAGTTGTAATTTACTAAATCTGATTTTGTTGAAGTTCTTTTAATTAAATAAATTATAAATTCTTTTTGTAGCCAAGTGATGCAGCCAGTGATCCATTTGACCCATGAAACTAAGAAGATCATTCGATGGAAGTAATCCAAATGACAATTCATAATTTTCGTCACGCAATTGTATTAGATTATTAAGTGTGGTAGTTGCTTGAATTGATGTAGTAGATCCCTTATGATCAATGGATAGAATGAATATGTTTACCGTTAGTTTTTTAGACAAATGATGATAGTCATTTTTGTATTGATTGGAATATATATGTTAACGTAAGTTTTGTGACTAATGTTGTATTATTTCTTTTATGTTTAATTATATATTCATGTTTACCTTATTTTAGCAAGAAATTTGAATAATAAAATATCATATTATTAATTTGTAAAATTTACAAATAAATGGATAAATAATTAAAAGATCAATAATTGCAAAGGTTATAACTGCCACTATTAACTTTGTAAGGGAACATTGTTCAAAGTTGAGTAGGTCTTAACCCACACTAAATGAGCAAACAGCGGTGATTTTAACACCCGTTACCTTTTTTTAACAATAAATAAAAAATTAAGTCATTTTTCACGAGTTGTGAAGGTTGATTCGCCGCTGATTAACTGCCCCTAAAAATTTACAACGACACGAAAATAACCTCCGCAAATTAGTAGTGGCGAATGTTATTGGAGAGGTTCTGAAAACCGCCATGATAACTGATTGGGAGGGGGGCGGTTCTTTCCTACTACAATATGTAAATTTAACCCCTCCAATCAGTGCACTTTTTTGTAATGCCATATCTATCTATCTATAAGAGGGCATCAATGTTCCTTTCTTTATTTTTATAGGGATAATACATAAATATGCTTTTTAATTTAGCTTTAATTGATATTTATGTGCTTCAATGTTTGATGTGCACAAGTAGATAATTAAACTTGTATAAAATTGAACAAGTAGACATGCACATCCTACGTGACATAATATACATAAGATCAATGTTGGATCTAGCATTTGAAGGTAGTGGGTACTTTAATTTTTTTTAACATAAGGTCGATCGTTCATTAATATAAGTGTAAAGGCTAATTAATTTGAACACGACCGTGAACAAGTTAATAAGAAAGCTATGTTTAATATTATTATTAGAAAAAAGGATTTTGAGTCACAAATTATAATGTGCTCGATGACTTTTCATATTTTGAAATTAAAGTAACAAATAATATCGCTTATATTTGCAAATATCTTATCCTTTACGCAGCGATTAAACAACTTTATAAATATATAAGAATTACTTGTTAAGTTTTTATATAGTTTGGATGAGAAAATTTCTGATTCCATAAAGAAAAGGAGGAGCATTAATTTTAAAAATTAGAACATGTACTTAATGATTTTTTCATACTTTGCAACGTAAATAAATTGTTAGTTATAAATTTGTAGTTATGCATATTTTGTAACTAAAATAAATTGTTAGTTATAAATATGTAGTTATCAATTTGGTTTAGAAATTATTAAAGAGGAACTAGAAGCCTAGTTAGGGAAAGAAAATTATAATTAGAAAGTTCCCTTCCTTGAGGAGGATTGATCAAATAACCTTAAAGTACCTAAGCTTTAGCACCCACTTTCCAACCAACAAGCTAAACCCAACAGTTGTTCATTGGGTGCTTATTCATTAATTATATAAATTTGACAGTATTTTTAATATATGAATACATATTTTACGTCGGCATCACTGGGTGCTCGAGCACCCATAAATTATCATGTGGGTCCGCCCCTGCATAAGACGCCACATAGTATGCAAAACTGCCATCTAGGACGTCACATAGGATAGATGTGTTGAATTGTTCGATTTTTATACAAATTTAAGTCCTTACATGTGCGTATAATATAGATATGAGGTAAAAGAAGAAATATGTTTATGTATTATGTTTGTTTTATATATAATTCACTTTTTTAAAAAACTTGTTCAGATCGCTGACTATATTTTAGAAAGAATATTAGATTCAAATTAAATTCTTCTGATGAAAAACACATTCGAGGAATCTTGGCATGTATACCAAATACAAGGGCATGCTTACAGGTGCAAGGAGAGGGATAGGGCATCTACCAACCCACTTGGACAGCTTGGACAAATTATTAAATTATTAGCACCTTTTTGCTGACAACTAACATGACAACATTAATTCATTAATCTAACTATTAAATTGCAAGTCTTCAAAAGAGTGCTTAAACGAAAAAGAGTTGTAAAGTGACACATTTTTGCATGCTGATGTACGTGCATCGTCAGGGGAAAAAAAGAATGGACCAGGACTGTAAATTGTAATATTTATAAAAGATGAAAATCATCTTTGTTCCTCGACTTTGCTTTAAAAATCAAATTCTTTCCATAATTTTGAATAACAATTAAACTCTTCCTTTTATTCTATTAAATCTTTAATACGCCTATCATATCCCTTCATTATCAATTTATTTTTACTTCTTTAAAAATCATCATGACAGTTTCATTTTTTTTTTTTAATTTCACATAACAAATTCTTAATAAAATCATAAAATATTTTTTGGACATAACTCATTGGGCTACAGAGTGGGGGAGTTAGACATAGAATATCATTACAGTAAAATTATTGCCTAGCAAAGGCTCAATCTCATACCCAAGACTGCTAGGCCAATCTACAAGGATCTAACCCATCAAAGCGACGTCCAGGCAAAGCTTAGACCTATTGGGTTGAAACATGCATTTCTAAAGCAAGCAGTACTCAAACCTGGACTAAGGCCAAACAATTTAAACAACTAAGTAATCAAACATACCATAAGGTTAGGACGATCAACAAATGAAAAATAACATGCCCACGAGTTCTCAACTTTTCCCGAAAAATAAACATAAAACATGATTTTTAAGCATCTAAGCATAGTCCAATAGCTAACCAACCCAAATTTCAACTAATGAACAAACATTTACATATTTAAGCTCAATCTAAGGAACGAAAGTCATAGCCTACTTTAAGGCTAAATGTGCACGCTGCAAACTCACTATTCTAAATCTTTATCCTTCTGATGGCCTCCAAATGCTGCCACTCTATTAAAAATACGGTCACAACATTAATATGATCGTTTATACACAGAGTTACATTGATCATAGACGGATCAAAATTGAAGTCTAAACGAGAAAAGTGGAATCTATGCCAAGAATTTCGAAATTGACTCCGTCGAAGGTTTCTATTACCTTTCTGAACTTATGTCCCAAAATGGAACATTCAGAGCTCAAAATTAGCCCAAAATAGATCATGCCCAAAGTCAACATTGAAGGTGTCACGACCCAAGCCTAGGGCCTAGACACCACCGGCGAATGGGGAACCCGAAGGAACACCAAACAAGCCTCTTAGCATATCATACACACATCCTTGGTCGCGGAAGCAAGACAAAACAATATAAGAAACATAAACATGGGAAATTGGGACTAAGGGAAAGAGTTAAACGCTTGAATAAAATAAATGAGTCAAGCTCAAGCATAATACATAACTTGTCCAACAACACCTCTAGACATAGAACTTAGCGGGGGCCAAGAGAAGCAACCGGGCTCACCCTCATAGTCATAAGTATTCCAAAATATGCAAGATGTAGTCTAAACATAAGCATGAAAGAAGATAGATATTGTCCTCGGACATGAGGACTCACCAAAAGCTAACTTGAACAATCGGTCTAGCCACGAGGAGAATACATAGGAGCTCCGGTTC
>JAPFFP010000008.1:6657532-6673092 GCA_026153255.1 Solanum medicagineum | reverse complement strand
CATAGGCCTTTTCCTGGGGAAACCTGGGAGAAACAAAACCGTGCGCTGGTGCATGGGCGACCCATGGCTGGCAAAGCAGACAATATATACACATGTGGGGTCCGGGCTGTTACAGGTTTGAGGTTAGAGAGGTGGCTTTATTGGTGGAGGCTCTTGAGAAGGTTAGGATGATTCGGGAAAGATTGAGGATAGCCCAGAGTCGTCAAAAATCCTATGCCTATGTAAGAAGGAGAGACCTAGAATTCAAAGTGGGTGATTGGGTCTATTTGAAGGTTTCTCCAATGAAAGGTGTGGTTCGTTTTGGTAAAAAGGGTAAGTTGAGTCCAAGGTATGTTGGTCCTAATGAGGTGATAAAGAGGGTTGGCAAAGTAGTTTATGAGTTGAAGTTGCCTAGTGAAATGAATTTGGTTCACCTGGTGTTCCATGTCTCTATGTTCAGAAAATATGTTGGTGATCCTAATGCTATTGTGCCTCTTGATATTGTGGGTGTTGTTGAGGATAACTTGACCTATGAGGAGGTTCCGATTCAGATTGTGGATAGGCATGTGAAGAGATTGAGGAACAAGGAGGTGACATTCGTTAAGGTCCTTTGGAGGAACCAACAAGTCGAAAGTACTACATGGGAGGTCGAAGCAGACATGCTAAAGCGGTATCCTTATCTTTTCCACTTCACTCAAGCCTAAGGTACTAAGTCTAAATCCCCTATGTAATTTCAAGTCTCATATTTCAGCCCCTATGTTATTTATATGCATTCATGTTTAAGTTGGCAAACTTATGATGATTTTACACTTATGTTGAGATTTTGAAGATGGTGTTTTAAATGTAATGTTGTACTTTTTTGGGGGTTGATTTGTTTAAGATCACTCTTGTCTTTTACATCTCTTTTAAATTCGGATACGAATGTTCTCAAGGGCGAGATATTGAAACGACCCCAAAAAGTGTCCAAAAATGTGCCTCGAAATGCTCAGAATTTTAATTTTCATATGTCTCAAAATTCGTGTGCGATTTCGAAAATTCGACTTCATATTCTTGTTCATAGGGTCAAAATTAGGGGAAAGAGGGTCTAACTCTGATTTCAGAGCGAACAATTAGCATTTATGAATTTCAAAAAATGCAAATTCCAGAGGGTTGTGCGCGCCGCTTCTGCGACGCACACCAATGTAAAATTGGAAGCTGTTTTTTTTACTTCGTCCAAAATTTCTAAGTGTTGGGCCCAAGTGTTCCTAAATGTATTTTTACCCATACTTAGTCATTTTTCACCCTCATTTCATCCTAAACATTTCTCAATACTCACTCAAACACTTAGCCATATTTTCACTCCAAAATTCAAGTCTCAAAATTCTCATCCGAAACTAAGGATTTCCTTCAAGCTTCAAGCCTCCATTTTCAATCTTCATCAAGAGCTTCTTCAAAGCTAACATATGTAGGTTTTAGCCATTGGGCCCTTTCTCCCACGGTGACCTAATCTCCTTTTTACTAAATTTGCATGATTTAAAGTTGATTTTATAAATGGGTTTAGTATTATGAACATGTATGAATTCTGTTAAAGTTAGGTAAAGTTGTGACTGTTTTGCTATGTTTGAGTTATAAATCTTGGATCTAATGTAAGATTTGAGGGGTTTTGATGTATATTGCTTGAGGGTGTTGCAAGGTGTTGATTGATGGTTTTACATGGGATTTTCTTTCATGATTTCATCTCTAAATTGCATGATTTTATACTACCATTTCACACCATTAAGTGTTTGTTAAAATGTCCAGTTATGGTTTCTTGAGGAACTGAAGGTCCAAAGCATGAGATATGACATGATTCATGTTATGATGATGAAATGAGCTTATGTATGCGATAAATCCTATATAAAGTGTTGCATTAGACCATGCCCAATTAGGAGGTCTAGGAACCCAGATAACCGAGATGGGGGTTTGTACTCATTGAGTGAAGGGTTTGTACTTCTCCACCTAGTGATTGGGTGGCATCATCATTAAACGAGATGGGGGTTTGTACTCATCAACTGAATGAAGGGTTTGTACTTCTCCACCTTGGTGATGGGGCAGCATCATTACCAACCCAGTGAAGGGGTAGTACTTCACCACCTAAGTGATAGGGCGGCATCATCACTAACCTACCAAGGGATTTGTACTTTGGTAATCTAGCTTGGTCTATTCTACATATATGATATCTTATATGAGCATGAGTTATTTAAGAATGTTTTACTTTAGCATTGAGCATACATGCCATATTGTTATATGTTGTCTATTGCCTATTGCTATGCATTTTGATTATGATGCCTATCTCTTGTTGCATTGCATCCTACATACTTAGTACATTCAAAGGTACTAACACATACTCTTGCCTATATGATATCACCATGTAGGAACCCAAGACCAAGTTGATCATCCTCCTCCACGTGGCTAGTTCGGTGATACTCAAGTTAGTTGGTAAGTCCTCCGTTTCGAGGACCTAATTCTATGTTCTCTTATTATGTATTGAAACATTCCTCTTTATGTTCTAATTTGACTATGAGGGTGAACCCGATTGCTTTGTCTTGGCCCCCGCTCTTATCTATGTATTAGAAGTGTTTGTTAGACACATTATGTATCTATGATATGATCTTCGACTCTTGTCTCTTGATTATGATGTTATGCAAGCTCTTCCCTTAGTCCTTTGCCCCCTATTCTTATTCTTTTGTGTCTCTTATATATTTTCGTGACCAATGATGTATAATGACAAGTTAAGAGGCTTGTTTGGGGTTCCTTCGGCTTCCCCATTCGTCGCATCACGTCTAGTCCCTATTCTTGGATCGTGATACGTGAGTCCTCTAGTGTAAGGTCAATAACCCTTATCAACCTAACTTGTTATGTTGAGATACACTTCTTATTTTGAGGGTGAGCCCGAGACCATCTTGGCCTTCTCCTTATTCATGATTAGAGGCATTGTAGATACTCAATCTATGTATTATTTATGTGATATTTGCACTCCCATGGAGATTTTCTTTAGTCCCTATTCCATGTATTTATTTTTTGGATGTCAATGGCAAGTGATGATCTTCCTAAGTCTCTTCTTCCCCATAGCTTGAGTCCTATTAATCCTTTTCTTAGACTTTGTTGTGATTGGATGATGAAAATTCCTATCCCCTTTCTATCCTCATAGCGTGAGGCCATAGCCCTGATTTTCCCCAGATTTAATTGTTTGATGTTTGGTCTACGTTTCCGCAACTAAGGATGTGCTTATGTATGTTGTGAGGCTTGTTTGGGAACCATTGGGTTCCTATTCACCATGTCGCGCCTAGGTCCTAGGCTTGGATCATGACAAGATCATACCATAACGGGCTTGAATCTCCTTGACCAACAATGTTATATGACTCAAACAACGCTAGATTAATTGAAGAGTCTAAAGCTCCACAAAAAGAAACATTTTCCTTCAACATATAATTATTTTCTATTGTATAGTGAATTAGTTGGAGACTTAGATTATTTTTCTTTGTATTGACTCACTCTTTCACTACACTATACACTACGATATTTACCGCACTTCTCATTTTTCTTTCATACTCATCTACTTTTCACAAAGAAAGAAAAATCATTATTTATAAGTGAGGAATTCTTCTTTGCCTTGAATAGGAATAAAATGGATAATAATGTTGTTAAATTGATAGAGGAATTATATCTTTGAGGTTACATGAGTTACAAGACATAATGAGGTAGAATATGACTTACTGGTTAGATAAGTTACACAAAAAATAATTGGTCACATTCTAGTCAATTTATATCCACTAAAACAATATACTTTAAAATTATTGTGCTCCAACAGCTAATAAATAAAAAAAATATGTTTAAAAGTAATAAATATTTCAGAAAAAAAACTCAAAAAGATAATTATCCCTTTTTAAATCTTGTAGTCTTTTTCAATAGTTAGGAATAATTTTGAAGAAGTTAAAAAGCTTCAGAGGGAAAATCAAGCACGTATTTTTTGGACTTTCAAAAGTGATGTTCATGATTTAGATTAAAATTGATCCAAATTGAAACATCGATTCAAATTAATTAAATAAATAAAATTTAAATTTGATTTGATTTGATTTTGTTTTATATTTTTGAAAATCAATAATAATTGATTTTTATTTTTATTTTGATTTTGTTTAATGAACAGAAGAGATGCCCGAACTAAAATCGAACTGACCCCACAAATTATATACATACTTTTTGATATAATTGTACGTACATAATATATTGTTTTTATAAATATTTTTTTTATGAAAACAAATGATCGCTCGAATGAAAAAGAGTAAGGTATGATGCGTCTTTTCTTTATGCAATAAGATCGATAAATTATGCGTTATTTAGTAAGGTTGTGTTAATTTGTATATTAAACTAACTAATAATATAAGTAGAACATTAAACATAATTGAAGTTCTAGTATAAGAATTATAAGATTCAAAATGGCACGAATACAACTCATTTCTTTTTGAATGAGTTGTTGCCTTTTTTCTTTTTAAATCTTTTGAATTATTTATTTATTTTATTTTTAAATCAAATCGAAATCTATAACAAGCAAATCAATATATAAGTATATATTTGATTTGATTTTAATAATTTAAAACATAATTTAATTTTACTTCTAAATTTAGGTCAACGTCTGCTGGTTAGGAAGGGTGAAACTCATACGCTTATGTTTCCTAGGAATATGTCATAACAATATCCTTTATTTGGTCACTATAATCCATGTGTCGAACCACTAAAACAAATTCAATTGTTGTTCTAATTAATCACAAATTTAAGGGTAAACACATAGCTTTTCTACGTGACACATTCTGCATGATGTTTTTCTAAGCAAGCCTGAAAATCTTCAAAGGAAGCATATCCTTTTTCTCTATATCAATCTCTAATAAAAAACTGGACTCTGTGTAAAACTAAAAGATTTCAGACAACTTTAATTATGATTTAAAAGAAATCGACCGCTACTCTTACAAAGAAGCGAATTTTAATTGGACATAATAAATAGATATTCCCTTTAATTTGACCGCAATTGATATTTATGCCTTCCAACGTTAGATGGGCACAAAAATACACTT
Organism: Solanum medicagineum; assembly: GCA_026153255.1. Classification (NCBI taxonomy): domain Eukaryota; kingdom Viridiplantae; phylum Streptophyta; class Magnoliopsida; order Solanales; family Solanaceae; genus Solanum; species Solanum medicagineum. The sequence continues at coordinate 6,668,026 of JAPFFP010000008.1, read as the reverse complement.
AAAATGTCAAAAACTGAAATAAGTAGACAGAGATAAAAAAAAAATACATATCCTACCTGATAAATTACGTGGGACTTTGTATATACAACGAAAAGTTTCTTTTAAATTTATGATATTTTAAATGCCTAGTCGTAAAAACTCAAAATTGAAGATTATAAATATCACCGAAACCAAATTAAAAGAGAAGCTTATATTTTATATAATTGTTTGCGGAAACATATTTAATATGTTGATGAATACGTAATAAAGAAGTCTTGTTTTTGTTGTCCTTTTTGTTTTTATCATTTAATAACTACATAATACTGATCTGAGCTTGGATTGGTGTGGTCCAGAGATTGTTTTGATAAAACAAAAGAAACAAAAATACATTACATTTAGATCAAAAGAAAGAGTAAATTCCCTAAATAGGAATATCATTTTATATATACATATTATATTACTTAGTTATTTTTTTTTATTTTTTTTTCAAAATATACTTAATAAAATAAAAACATCCTCCTCTCGTAATGGATGCCATCTCACATTGTTCTATGTTTTTTTAACAATAAACTAGTTTTTGAAGATTGTGCATTGCACGGGCTCATAAGATGTTATTGTTTTAATTTTTATTATTTAGATAAAATTTAAAAAGTCAATAATTTTAATATATTTAAAAAAAATTTAATTATTTGAATTTTTAATATTTTTAAGTAGTCTTTAAATAATACACATAATAGATATGATATAGTAAAATTAGGTAGATACTTTAATAGCTACTGCAAAATTACGTCGTCATGTTATTGTAATTTCATAGTTGAAGTAGATGAAAAATAATTAAATAATAATTAATAGAAATGACACAATAAAATTAAGTAGACTCGTTAATAGCCACCGTAACACTAAGCAGCGTTGTAGTCACCTGCTTGCACCAAGCAGTTGAAATGCTCAGCTGCTTGCCTGCAGTAAACAATAATTTAAATAATAATTAATAGAAATGACATAGTAAATTTAAGCAGCCACCACAAAGTTAAGTAGACATGTTATTGTAATTTCATAGTTGAAGTTGATGAAGAAATAACTAAATGATAATTAATAAAAATGACATACAATACTGACGTTGTTGAGGTTTGATCTCGAAACGTTGGATTTAAGATGTCGAGCTTGAACCATTAAGCCAAACAGCTCAATAGTCACCTACCTACTTCTGTTACCTGCTTGAAACAGCTGAAGCAGGCACGACAACTTCAAGCTGTTCAACTTAACGGCCTATTATATAAGAGAAGTATTTGAACTCTCTTAAATCATCCATATCTTATACTCAATAAAAGATTATTACTTTTTAAGAATCAAACTACTGAAACTTTGATCAACATTTTAAGATATATTATTTATCATATTAACTTATAATATTTTCACGTAATTTTTTAATATTGATATTTTAATTTTAAAATTTGTTTAATTTAATTTTTAAAACCTCCAAAATTGATAAAAGTGACTCTCAAAAAACAAAACGCAATTGTTATGAGATGGCAAGAGTAGTGTTTACACTTTTTGCGAAAATACAACAAGTTTTATGCTATGTGAATAAAAGAAAAACAGTAATTTATCTTTAAACTTACGTCAAATAAGTACATAGTAAGGAGTTTGCATATACCAAACTATCCAAAAAAGATATATATGCGTATAAAAGGTAACCTCTTTAATTTCAAAATCTCTCGTAATGAATATATTAAATAATTCTTCTCGAAAGTGTCACCAGGTCTTAAAGTAAGTTCTTCTCCATTCTTTCTCAATCTTTGCCTTTTCCTCTCTAATCATGCGTTTTTTCGTGTCTTTATTTTTTCCAATAATCTGGTGAAAGGTTATACACTGATTGATATCTCTTCTTAATTTTTTTTTTTCTTCAAGTGATTTCGAATTGTCTTGTTTTCCTTTTGGGTCTCTTTGGTAATTTATTTTGCCCTAGATCTACAGATATATTAATCTTCTCATTGCCTGAATTTTGATATTTTTTTCATGATTGAAAGTTCTATAATATCAATCTTTCAACTATTTTCATTTTAAATATATTATTGTCATTTTTCTCTATTTTAAATGTATAGTAACTTTTATTTTTGTATATGGTTAATAACCGAATAAACGAACTAAATCAAACTGAAATCAATAACAACCAAATCAATAAATATATATTATAATTGAATTGATTTGATTTTAAGAATTTAAAAATAAATTAAGTTATTTTGATTTTAATTTTGATTTTTACCAACAATTAACTAAAACCAACTGATAAACATCCCACGTAGTTTTGACTTTTGACTATCAAGGGAATTTGATAGTTCACATATTCGGAGAATTCAATGATCCCTTTCACACACTAAAATCAATCATTCATTTGAAGTTTGGAAGATAATTTTGTAATACGTAATGCTTGATGGTGAAAGTATTTTGCTTGGTTGTCACGATCCATTATTTACCTATCCTCGATTTTCGCACCTTACAAACAAGTAGATAATATGTGTTTGCATCTAAGTTTCACTTAATATTATTAAATTATACATATTCCCACCTTATTAGGTTACTTGAGTATGATAAATTGATGTAATCCAATGGAAATATCGGGTGCTGATAAGTATTATTTTATTCGATTGAATTTATTTGTCTTATTTTTTGTTTTAATTCATTTGGAAAGAATATTTATGTTTTTTGACAATGTTTTTGTTTCAATTTTTACACGATATATTTAAAATCACAAGATTAAAAATTTTTATATATTCCTGATTCCACATATCTTTAGTGGATCATAAGATTCAAAAAAAAAAATTAAAATCTTTTTGGTCCTTGTGTCAAATAAAAACCTGACAAACAAAAAATTGAAATAAGGAAGTAAAACCATTGCTCGGCACTACATTTGAAAATAGGTATCGAAGAAAAACGTCACAAAACAATAGTTTCAAACCCCAATAACACAAGAAAAGGACTAAACAATGCAACTTGGCATAGGAATCGAAGAAAAATAGTTTTAATCCAAAATAACATCAACAGAAAAGGACTAGAACAATACATGCATAGTAGATAAAGACTTGGGGTAGGGTTGGAGGAGCAAGTTTACAAGAATTATAACATTTTATTATTACTAGTCAGTATCTGTCGTGGTCCAAATAGAAGCAGAAAGTAGGCGGCGGGACTTCCATCCTAAAACGAGCTTATTGGTCCCAATTTCCTCCACCCTGTACCCATCATTGAATAGCCCCAACAGCAATTTTGCTTGACAATGATTGGCAAAGCTTATATTACTCTCACAGAAACCCAGTGCACCCAACCGCTCCCCCCATGACCACCTCTCCTCCTCTCCTCGGGCTCGGTAGATCCGGGCCAATGACCCAGTTATTCGGGGCCCGAGGAATACCTGCTCCACCAATGTTCGAGCCCGGCTTTGTAATGGGAACCCGGCCTCAAGCGAATCATAGAGTGCTGAGTAGTGATGTAAAGTGTCCAAGAACCGACCCACGAACCCTTCCTCCTCTCCTATGGGCCTTAGTTCCTCTTCCACTAGTGTCACGAGTCTCGGATTCAGTGTCTTGGATCTGGATAAAAACGAAGCCACTGAATCCGAGGCCCGATAGTTAAAATGAGGCAAGTGAAGCATGCAATTGATAATTAGAGCTTCTCCGCGGACTAACTTGAGATTTGTTGGCTTAAATATTTCGTCCGTGTCCAATCTGCAGTGATGAAAAGAAAATGGCTGACCGATGGATGCGGCAAAAGCTGTTAACCGACGGCCGGTCTCTTGGACCGTCCCGAACGACCGACGGCCACTGCCACTCCTTGACAATGCTGTGATCCGTAGGTGGGGAGTTGGGGGACCATCTTTTCTGGACACCAAAGCTTGCATTAAGGAAGCCCATTGAATTCCTTCCATTATATCATAGTCCACAATATGGACTCTCCTATCATGGACGACGGATTCCAAGATAGCTTGATTTGCTGTGAAATGCCCAAATTTGACAAAAGGAGACATGTCCTGCAGTAGTTGAAAAGCGGCCAACACATCTCCCTGATGTTGCTCGTCTTTGTAATTAGGGGAAAACACGTGCTTAGCATGTAAGGTTCCGGAAGCGGCGCCGTCGAGCAAGGCCTGCAAGGCGTCAGTGAAATACGCGGCCAATCTCTCCATATTGGTGGCGCCGTTTGGGGACGCCAATTCCTTGAGCCGAACCAATATCACTCGAGCCAACTCTCGGCTTTTGTTCACGCCGGTTAACGCCTCCGCCGCCGCCATGAGGAGGTGGACAAGCTTCAGCCCGGTGATGTCTTCCGCTTGGTTGTTATTAGAGTCTTGTGATCCTTCCTCCTCTATCATCCCAGCAGAATCCTCCGAGGCGTAAAAGTAATTACCAGAGGAATTGTTTCCCTGGATCATGGATTCAATTAGATCTTGGAAATTATTGCCGCCAGAAAAAGCATCCCAATCGAAAGCCGGCGACCAGTCATTCCATGTACGACCATGATCATCTTCAGAAGAAGAAGAGGTGGAGGTTGTAGTGATAGTTGTAGTGGGTGTGCTTAAACTAGCATAATAATCAAAATCTGAGATGGTTTCATCAACCATCATCTCCATAGCTAACGATTCTTGCACTTCAAGTGTTTGTAGTTTTGCCTTACTCAAGATTTGTGTGTGTGACAGGGAGAGAGATTTATAAACGGCAATGGAAAGGAGATGAAACAAGAGACAATGTGTAGGAAGCTGATTGAGATTAATTAAAGCATTAATAAAACAGGATTAGTACTCTAATAAATAGAGTCGTTCCTTGTACTATAGTTTGGTCTGGTTTAAATTATCCCATAAAAGGGCGTCATCAAAGCTGATTAATCATGCACTGGTTAATTTACTCTTTTACCCCAGATACGATTTATTTCAAATTTTTGTCCCTTTAATTTTGTTTATCGATATGGTCTTCTACCAACTAGAAGGTCGGAAGTTTTGAGGTATATCACACTTTCAGATTGCAAGAACCTTAGATATATTTTATTTGATGTGTGAGGTTCCAGAAAAACAAAGGACATTATTTTGTGCATTAGTATATTCAAGAAGTCTGTGCCATCCATGTCATATTTGCATATTTTAGACAAAAGAATCTGTTAAAGAAGTCCCCAATATATACGCAAAGAGATAACAAGTCACTTCAAAATTGTAATGTGTTAAGAATGTGGGCTATGCATATATATATTTTCTTATAGCGTTAGGGGTCATTTGGTAGAGTTATGGAGACTTTGTTATATTATAAACTTCTGAAATCGAGTTAAATTGCAAGGTCTATAACATTATAATTTAATCTTTCATGAATCACGTATCATTAACTTAAAAAAAAAAAAAACTATCATCATAGACTGTTTGTTGGATCAATTATCAATTTTATAAGTTTCCAAATCATACTTAATTACAATCTAGAGAGTCTCTCATTTAACAACCGATATGAGAAAGTAAAAATACCCAAATAATTAAGGAAAGAAAAACGAAAACAAAGATAACGTACCTCAGCTAGTGGCTGATGCCTCCTGCCTCCCATAGTTGTAAGCTTTTTAACTTTTTCCTTTTCACTAGGGAAAAGAGTAGGAGGTAATGACCCGAAGGATTATTTCAAAATTTTTTAGAAAATTATCGTTTTACTCTTTTTGATAGTTGTTTTGAGTCATGCTTAATTATTTTGTGGGTTTGGCTTTAGAACTTTATTGAAAAGTAGAGAAATTTTGAAGTCTTTGAGCTTTCAAGGCTTAAGTTATTCAAAAGTGATTTTTGGTACCAACCGGATCTATGAGTCTCCAAATAAAATTTCAACAGTTCCATTAACTCTGAAATAGATTTTTAACAATTTTGTTGGATTTGGGAGGTGATTTTAGCCCTAGGTTGAGATTCAACTTATTTTTCAGGAACTCCGAGGTCATTTTGATCTGTTTGATCTTTAAGTTAATTTTGTTGTGACTGAATGAATTTCAAATCGAAGAGACTTCAGATCCATGAGCCGATTACTCTATTGAATTCAGAACATCAAATTTAATAGGGTAACATATATGGTTTGTGTGTAGGAATTTCAAATGAATCCCGAGAATTAATTTCAAATTTTGTGGGTTGAGTTGAATTATTTTGTGTGATTTGATGTTGCAGGTTCTACTTAAGCAATGGCATGGTTATTAAAGCGACTACTGCTTAAGCGGAGGCCTAATCACTTAAGCTATGGCCTCTTTCTTGGCAGGGATCCCTCAAGTGGATTAGGGTCCGGCAAAGTGGTAGATGCAAAAGTGACCCTAAGTCGCTTAAACGAAGCCTGCTTATTTTGAGCACATTGCAAGAAGGGCCCCAAAGCCGCTTAAACGATATCAGAGTTGTCTTTTGAGACTAATTTCACGGTTTCTTCTCCATTCTTTAATTTTTCAAGTTTTTGAGAACTCTTAGGTAGCCATTTTAAAGTGATTTTTCAAAATTAATTCATTGTGTAAGTGATTTTGATCTAGAATCTTCAATTTTTCATTAATTATATCATAATTTTAACCATTAATTCTAGGTCTTAAGCTTCAAATTTCATGGATTTTCTCAAGACAAATTTTTTTTGATAAATTACGAATTATGGCCTAAATTCAACTCCATTTTTAAAATGGCTTTCATCATTAATTTTCAAACATTTTGGATAATGTAATTATGTATTAATTTCTATTTCGGAAATGAAATTTTGACTCTTCGGAATTTGACCATCAAAATTAATAAATTGGATGTCATTATACTTGTATTCTTATTGCGATTCCAAAGTTGAATGGACTTGTTTATTGGCAGGTTCATCGAAAAGGAAAGGCTCAAGTTTTGGAGTAAAAATTTGATGAAATTGAGGCAAATGACTTTTAGGACCCTTTGTTAAGTGTATAGAATTTTGTATTTCCATATTAGTGTTGGAGAGTGATGTGACGTGGTGAAGGGTTGCTATTATATTGACACACGCCCATGTTAAATGACTCTAATAATGAACAAAAAGGGAACTAGAAAGGCAACGTAATAATATAATCATGTAGGATCTGTCGTGAATGATAGCCACTTGTTTGATTCCTTATTGATGATGAACCACTTGTTTGATTCATTATTAATGTTGAACATAACCATATTGATATGGATTATAATTTGATATTGATAATTCCCATCTTCTCATGAACATACTATACTTACATCAGTTTTGTGACACTGATATGATGAAATATTTTAGGCGAAGTAATGAGAAATAGAGGTTAGGCCACACATTCTGTGGTAGGTACTATATGAGGGGTCGTGCCACATGCTCCTTAGAAAGTTTTATATAAGGGGGTCGAGCCACGTGCTCTATGCAGGTGCTATATCGGGGATCGATTCACGAGCTTCGCTGGCAAATTACATAGATAGATATGTCCCTCTATGGATTTCGAACCGTGATTCAACAGGTACATATTGTTAGGAGAAATATGCATCATTTCTATATGACATTTACATCACATTGTACTTCATCATTTGTAATTGAATCTTGTCATGGATGTAAATTAAAATCCTCTTTTGATTATTTATGTGGATAAAATGGATTGATTACTCTGATATGTTGAGCTTTTTTAATGGTTCTTTCTTCTGTTGTGTTACTATATGCTAGGTTAGGCTGTTTATTTCATGTAGTTTGTAGTTATGGAAGTTTGAATGGAGTGTGATGGGGTAGTTAAGTTCTATATCGCTTTACTTAGGATGAATAAGACTTCTTACTGGGTACCATGTTGTTTAGCACTCACCCTTGCTTCTACACTTGTACAGGTTGTGAGATCAGACCCTACTGACTTTCTTATCCCTATTTTCAGTCCGAGGCATTTGGTGGATGATTGAGAGATACTTGCTTGTCTCTTTAGTGGGCCTCATATTCCTTCACTGTGCTATTGTTCTATTTGAGACACAAGGACATTGAGACTTGCATTTATTTTAATTTCATGTATGCTTTAGTTGTTTGTAAATGTGATACCAACCTTTTTTTTGTGTCTGTGTGGGGGGGGGGGGGAGGTTCAGAGTTGTGGTTTACTTGTCTGTTTTTTTGGCTTATTCGAGTTGTTATTTCTGTTTTTTCCTTTCACTGTTATCTGTATTGTCGACGTCATACGTTGACTTGTCTAGGTAGGTTAAGGCAAGTCTTATCACACCAAATTTGATAGTGATAGAGTCAATCAAGCTAAACACCACATATTTAAATTTATTGCAAGAATGGGTAAACTTATCAATTTTTTTTTTTTACTTACTGCAAAAACAAATTATGATCTTGAAATAAGACATGTACATTTTAACATAATGAATATGAGAAAAAACTTATCCATATCGAATGTATATATTCAACCCAATTATGTTACTCGTAGATAACTTAACTAAGGTCTAGAATCCTATTTTTAGTGAATAAATTAAATAATTAAAATATGAGAAAAATTTAATAACCCAACAACATACTAAAATTTATGTTCTTTCTTCAATGCATGTTGTGTTTGTGAATAAGATGTACCGTAAGCTTTAATCTCGTTTCATTTCTTGGAAGTTTGAGTAGTTAAACCCACAACTAGGGTTGTAGAAACCATGACGCTATAACAAAGTAGGCAAACACATAATTTTATTGGGCTTTGTATTACATGTATTATGACTACCTTTGTCTAAAAGGCTTTCTTGATGAGTGCACGCATGGAGAACTTTCCCATATTCGTTACTTGTCCAAGAGAAAATTAGTTATTAGGAAAAGATATATGACCATAACAAAAACTAGGTGAATTCAACTTTTGTCTAAGTTGCTTGAGCCTAGGAAGGGAGAGTATACAGAGGTCGAGAGTTAGGTTTCGTCTACATTACTTGAGCTTGTGAAGGGAAAGTAACTCGAAATCAATAGAAAAAAGTTAATACGTATACATTCTGAGACCGAGAAATGGTGAATGAGATATGTCTAGTAAGGGCCAGAAGGTGAACTATATATTACATAACTTTCTAGGTTTTGCATGTAACAAAACAAACAATATCACCAATGTTATACGCTTACTGAGTTATAAACCATAGGAATTACAACCCTAGTCTTTTCTCATATCATCTAGAACCCTAGTTTGTTAGATTCGTATTCGCAATCCTAGTTACTTATCTTCGGTAGTATTGAAACCCCCATTTTTACTTTTTAGTGTTATTTGTTTTTCTAGAAATAGAACCAACGATTAAGATAGGATAATTGGTAAACTTGTTTTAACCTATTCCTTGTGGGATCAATCCCGATTCTTAGTTGAGTAAAGAGACGCAAACAGTCGTTTATATTTTGTTAAAGGAGTATGCTTGAACGTTATCAGCAACATCTACGATGGGGTGCTTGAGATTTGTTCGAAACTATGTGCATGCAAATAAAGTATGTTATCCCATCAAATTCCAGACTCAATAATGCACTCAAAATTTTCAATGGGGATCGTCTCGACAAAAAATTAATCCTACACCCAAGCAATTTTTTAAACCAAAACACACAAGAGTGCTCAGAATGAGGCCAGAAGCCTCGGGACACGTAAGAAAAGTCGTTCTAGACCAAAGTTGTTGTTTAGAGCTAATCGTGTTCGCGAAGTTCTCATGGGGCATGATTTCCAAGAATATTGATCAAAGTCAAACTTAGGCTAAAACTTAAAGACTACAACTCCTAATGGCACAAACTCGAACCGATAGCCTTCGGAATCGAGCTGATCATGCTCCTAGCCTAAAATGATCGTTACGGAGGTAATTAAACTAACAAAATTTCATTCTAAGCTTCTTTTCCTAGAGTTTTGACCGAATTTAATTGTTCATACTCTAAGTGTTCCAAAACACAAAATCAAGCATAAAAGAACTCAGTGCTAGCAAGTCATAAATAGCTTAGGGTCGCTACAGAAAAGTCTCTAAATGCTGAAAAGATTGAAAAGTGAAAAATATAACCTGAAGAGTTATTACACAGATATATACATCCGATGGCGGATTAATTTTTCCATTCTATATGTACCAGAAGTGTTGGTGTCATCACCAATCTATATTGTACCAAAGTTATAATATTGCTTTTAGGGGTGTTTGATAGGAGGTATTACAACAAATAACCCATGTATTAGAGTACGGTATTAGTTAATACTATGTTTGGTAGGATTGTTGGACGCATGTATAACTAATTAATGTATTACTTAATATCCCATACATGGTATTAACCAATACCTCCCATATGGTGGTATTAACTAATACCTTGGATTTAATACCATGGGATTAAATATATAAAGACAAAAATATCCCTCATATTCTTTTACACTTTTTTTAATTTTTTTAATTTTATGTTTTATATTTGTAGTTTTGTACTAGTGAATTTATTTAAATAAATTAACTTACAAATTTTATATATTTGCGAGTTCATATTTCATAATATAAAAATAAATAAATTTACCATGTCAATTTTTTAATTTTTTTTATTGGGATAATACATAACCCTCTCTCCATCCCCCCCC
>JAPFFP010000008.1:6642587-6656974 GCA_026153255.1 Solanum medicagineum | reverse complement strand
GTTAATAGGTCTTAAATACGTATAGTAATAACTTAGAGTAGAATAATTAGAAGTTAAATAATTAAATGATTAAAATTTAATGTAACAAAAGATTCCTAAATATAAAATGAGTAGTTTAATGTCTCCAACAAAATTTTATTGAATTTGTTTCTTTTTAAATTTGTTATATATTACATACTTTTATTAATAAAATATTTGATAGTCAAAAATGTAGATAATTAGTTACATAGTCCTAAATCAAAAGTGAATTCTAAAAATAAAAAAATTCTATTCGAAAAGTGAATCATGAAACTAAACAAATAAAAGATTAAATAATAAATTCAAAAAATTGTGAAAGGACGAATTTGTCCAAAGGAGTATTTTAATGAAAGACAAAAAATTCAAATAATATTTCTAAGGGTCTTCATGCTTCTCATATACTCCCTCTCTTCCATATTAATTGAATTTATGAGGTAATGCACACATATTAAGAAAAATATTCAAAGACAAAATTTACACCATACTTTTCACTACTGCCCTTTGTGAAATCTTAAATATGTAGTGTAATTTATCTCCTAGAAAATATAAAACTTCAACAGATGAAAGGGCAAATATGGAAAAAGTTTCAAACATTCTTTTTGAACTTTGAACAATTCAACTATTTTGAACATTGAAAAAAATCTCAAAAATTCAATTAATTTGAGATGGAGGGAGTAGTATATATAGATAAAAATTTTCTAGAGAATTTATGGCATAAATTAGGATGGAGGGAGTAACATAGATTATTTGAAATTATGTAAAAAATACTATCAATCATAATAATTAACAATTTAAAATATATATAGGACATATTTATAATTTTCACATAATTGGGGCAGAAAAATAATATATATCATTTGAAAATGACGTAAAAAGTGCTATAAATAGCAATAATTAAGAGTTTAAAATTTAAAAGTCATATACAATTTGGTTGCCCATCAATATTCCACTAGTGCCGCATATATTGGAGCGCCGAAATTAATATATATTATTTAAAATTACGTAGAGGCACTATAAATGACAATAATTAATAAATTTAGAACATCTAAATTCATATTAAAAATTTGGTTGGCTCTCCAAATTCTATCTGTGATACATATATATAGTGAGACCATGCTAACAAGGGCTCTTATACCTAGTATTACTATATTAGAAAGGGAGAAAGCACACACTGCTCCGTCAATGGGTATGCTTTCTCGTAATTATTATTGAAATGAGGGTTAATTTTATCATGTAATGAATTTTTACTTTATTATTATTTTGTTTATTTATTTTAATAAAAAAGAAAATGAACTTACACGTCTCCGTTAACATGTGTGCTTTCCTATAATTAATGTTGAATTGAGGATTATTTTCGTCATTTAATGATTTTCACTTTAATATTTTATTTATTTGTTTTAATATATTAAGACAATTTTATTATTTTCATGCAATACTACTTTTAATATTAAATAACTGTAGAAAATAATAGTAGTTTGTATAAAATTTTAAATTATAATTGATACATATAATTTTTTTTAAAATCCTATTAAAAATTTATTTGTCTTATAAAAATAAATAGTAAATAATTTTTTATAGAGCAAAATAAATTCAATTCACTGAAAAAATATAAAGAATAATTAGCCAAGCAACTGTACAAATTAGTTCTATAAAATATTTATAATAATATTATATAAAAAATTATAATAACAAAATTTTTGTTTTTAAATACTTAGCATCAATGCAATTCTTTTCATTGTATGTTATGTATAGAAGAAAAATAAATTGATAAAGAAAAAAAATAAAGAATAAAGAATTAAAAAAGATATGAGGCTATTAATATTTTGGGGAACTCAAAAATAGTTGTAATAAATACTTTCTAAAATTCATCAATTTTGCTTTAAAAAATTTTAACTTTATTTTGAAAAGAAAAGACTATTATGGTCTTTTTATCTTTGTGGCCATTTTTGGGCCAAATTTTTATGGCCAAATAGCATTTTCCTTTATTTTAATATATATGAGATTATAATAATTGAGGAGAATTTAATGAACACCCAATAATTTAATTACATATTTGAACTCACAAAATGGTATTAGATTAAAGATTTGTAAAAGAGTCTAAAATGTACTCACATTATTAAAAATAATATAAAAGTTTCCTTCATTTACCTATTGGGCCTAAAATTGTCTTGTCATCCACTTTGGATCCAAAAATGCTATTTATTCATCTTTTTAATTCACTTATTTTCCTGAAACTAACAATACTTTCTTTTATTTATTTTTTAAAAAATATTTATTATGTTTATTTTTTTATGGAACAAAGTAAACTCCATCCTCAATTCTTGTTTAACAAAACAATCTTATATTTTTTTTCAATTTTTTAAAGTATGTTCTTGGGTTACAAAGAAACATATTATTTTGTTTGAGACAAAATATGTGAAAGTTCTAATTAAAAAATAAACTAGTAGTTTTACTGTGGTTTTTCTTTTTAAAAAAATTTTTAGGGCCATGATGAAGGTATATTTTTTCGGATTTAATAAATTATCGAAAAAAGACTCTTAAGAAATAAAGTTACAACAATACATATTTTGATTTTTTTTAACAAATCTGCACATGTATTTTACTTAGACAAAATAATTAACTTTTTAAGGATCAAAACAATTTATTTAAACCAATTTAGCTTTTCTTTATTTTTTGTTATTTAATTAACTTTGAATAGTTTTCGTTATTTTTTACTATGACATTAAAAAATTAAAAACTTATTCTTTGAATAAATTAAAAACATTCTTTTTCATTAACTTTATATATTTTTAAGAAGTTTTCTTTTTTAGGAAGCTAAATCAATTAATTATGTTAATAAATCACGTTGATCACCTTTTTAAGAAAATCACTTTATCCTTGAAAAGATACATTATTTTGGTTTAGATGAATTATGGAAAGAAATAGAGATGAAATTTCTTTTATTCCATAAGAAAATGAAACATAATAAATATTTAAAAAAAGATCCAAAAAAAAGAGAGTTGTTAATTTTAAGGGTATAAGTTAGCGAAAAATATAAATGACAAGTGCATTTTAGGCCCACTAAATAAAACGTATTTTTACACTATTTTCAATAATTCAAGAGCATTTTAGACTTTTTTCCATTAATTTTGTTTTAACCTATTGACTCTTTTTTATTATGCCGTAAAACTTGACCAGGAAAGAATAAGATGTGTTGGTGAGTAAATTAATGAATGTAGTATTTATTTTTATAGCTTGATATTTATTTCCATCAAGTTCCAAACGACTCATTGTTTGCAGAAGCAACTAGAACAACGAATCCTTGTCTCTAGCTTTTTCTTCTTTCTAATTTGTACGTTAACATGAGTTCTGTTTTTCTTCCAAATACTAACATGTTACAAGAAAAGTTAAACTCAGTACTGTACATTCATAGGCAAGGAAGACAAATTTGAGATATAAAACATAGCACAAGGCAACAATTTAATAGAATAACTACTTGATCCAATTCCCCTGGAAATCATCAATTTGAAAGCTCAGTTACAAGATGTTCTTTGAAAAGCTAAATGACATAAAAAATTGATTGAATAATAATTTGAGTCTAATAATTGGGATGATACGATAGCTTCAAAAATAATAATTTCTGTGCGGAAATGTCTCACATTAATGAATGAAAAGATTAGAAAGTAACATATAAAATGTAAAAATACACTATGATATGAATTCCTTTTGATGAAATTGCATAGGATTGACAGAATCGTAACATGTAAATTATATTTTTGGGCTGATTTTGCCCAATAATTAATATCAAAGCTAGTACTGATTTACTGAGATGAGTCTGAAAAATAAGAGAATGATTGTATAGGGCACCGACTTACTGTCTTTACCATGTCAAAGGTAATAAGTGCTTGGGCATGAGGGTAGGGCTGACAATGCGGGGGTGGGGCTTTAGAGCCATGCGAGACGAGATCAGTTTAAAATTATATCATATAAGGGGCAGAGCGGGTTGACGTAATTATTTTTAAAATTAATGCAGTGCGCAGCGAGTTGCGTGTTTAAAAAAATCAAATATGAATTCAAAGAAAATTAAATATTTGTAATTAGTAAAAATCAAAGATATAAAATTTTTATATTAAATATTGAGTTTAAATTTTTTTCTTTCTAAAATTTATATTAGACATTTTCAGTAAATTATTAGTTGTTAAAATGTTAATTACAAACTTTTAATTAACGATTACGAAATAATTGTTGAAATGTCAACTAAATATAATTAATGAAAAAATTTATGAATTTTATTTTTTCATATTAAATTCAATAAAAAAAATTAAAGAACTTAAAAATTTAAGGGGGGCGGATCTATGTTGCGCGGGATGGATTGAAAATGAAAAAGATCACCAAGCGAGGTGGGATGAGGCGATTTAAAAAAAAACTACGGGTTGAACTCAACCCACCCTGCACCCACCCCATTGTAATCCCTGCACGTGGGATGACAAATAGAGTGTGTTTGGTACAAGGGATGCTATTTTTGAAAAATATTAAATATTTTATATTTTTTTATATTTAATTGGCTAAAATATTTCAAAAAGTATTTTTAAGTCAATTTTTCTTTTTTAAATTTTTAAAAATTTTGAAAAATGACTTACCTTTGAAATTTCTTTTTTGAAAAGTCTCAAATTTGTTACCCCCACGTCAAAAAAAAAAAAAAAAAGAAACAAAAAATTATTTTCAAAGTTTATTTTTGAAAGATATTCAAATTCTAAAAGTTCAATTTTTTTTTTCACTTCACCTCTATCCCTGCAAAAGATGCCTTTTCAAATTTACAAAAGATTGGAATTTTAAAAACTGAGTTTTTTTTTTACTCCACCTTTTAACCTGGACCCCCTACAAGCTCAACTCCCTTCCCCCAAAGCAATAAATAAAATGTTTTAACTTTTTTTTCTTGCCCCACCCTACCCTGACCCCTACTCCTTTTTCTCACAATTTAAGATAGCCACAAACTAAAAGTTTGATATTATTTTTTCATCTTAAAATAAATTTTTTATATAATATTTTTAATTTATCAAACACTAAAATATACTTTTCAAAAATATTTTGACTTATCAATAAAATATGAGAAAATAAATGAGAAATCAACTTATTTTTCATGAAAATATTTTTTAGAGAAATATTTTTTTTCATACAAAACACACATAGTGAACCTCGAAAATTGATTCGTGAGTCGTGATGATGGACCATGGTATAAATTGAGAGATTATTGAGTGCGCGAATAAAATCTCATATGGATAGTTAAAAAGATTGAGAAGCAACATATAATATATAGTGACACTCTTACTAGTATGAGGCCTTAACTTTTAGTGAATTAAAGACGCATATATTTTTAAAAAATGAACAATATTATATCACGTTAATAATATATATTTTTGGATCGACTTAGTCCAATGAATTTCATCTGAAAAAAATTAAGGCCATGTTTTTGGTATGGAGGAAAGTTTTCCTCTCATGTTCTGTTGGTCAAAATTATAAAAAACTATTTTCTCTAGGAAAATAAGTTGCTCAAAGTTGAGAAAAATGACTTCGTTAATTGTATTAGATAAAACAAGTTTCACAAATGACATTCCACATTGATTGTGTACGTGTTCCCCACACACCACCCGGTATCACCATACACCATAGCCCCATTCCCACTGACTGAGTGATTTGACGGAAATGGAAGGCTACCTCAACCCTACCCCATCATATCTCCTATAATATTTATGTAGATTATATTTAAATATTTTTAAGATAATAGTTTTGACCAATAAAATTAATTTTACTAAACTGACAGTCATGGTGCGGCTGGCATAAGCTCACCAATTAGAATGTGTGACTGACACATTTTTTTTAATTCCAAATGATCTTGGCATTTTCCTCTGGGTTGGGAGGGCTCGACGGCATTCATCAGCCTTTTTCGGTAAACCAAGGCCTAATTCTAGTAAGTTAGAAAAAATATTAAAGTCTTTCAGCTATGGCAAGAGATCACTATATACGATTGGTTCCATTGATCATTCTTCAGAAGTAGTTCCGAAATTCAACTAGTAAATTAATAGGAGCTTCATCGACATCGGGTAAAGCGTCAATAGAACACCTTTTGAAGTGCCTTCCTCGTTGGAAAATGCACTAGCTAAATGTCTGAGTTAATATACATTATCTCACACTAAAATAGCCTTGTGAGTTTTGAACTATTTTAAGAGAACTCAACGTCATTTCCTTTTTAGAGATTTTTAAAACATAGTAAACATAAAATAAATTAAAAAATACTCTGTTGAAAGGTGTTGTGTGGGGGACTATGTCATGGATGCCACTTACCCTTGCCGGCTTGTCCGGCTCAACGTTTTCACCATCAATCTTCATCTGGTGAGAACTTAATACAAAATTCAGTAATAGTAACATTGACAAGATATTATTTAATAAATCCCAACTGTTTAATGGCCCAATTAGAAATCCTTCCAATTTTTTTATTGCAAATGAACGATTAAATTTGGAGAGAAATGGAAGTCAAATGAATGTGATTGGTTTCATTTCACGTCACTGAAATTTTTACATTTTAGTTTAATTAATTTTTTATGTTAAATTCGATTATATTATTCGATATTTTGAAATATAAATTTATATATTAAAAATCTATAGAAAAGTATTATAAACTATAACGTTTTTCATATAATATATCTTAAAAAAGTTAATCCAAATTTATATTAGTTGACTCTCAAAAAGTATAGTGTGATAATTAAAATGGAATGAAGAGAGTATGTTGTGGAATTATGCGCATTACTCTTTTTACGAAATGCCTTCTATATTTCGAAAAAAAACTAGGCCCGGGAATACCTTATGCGTCGCACAGTAAGCGCATTGGGAATACCATATCATTTCAGCCATTCACTAGCATATTCTAAATGTTGGGTTGTTCAACATATATCCGAATTAGTTACATACCTCACAAGAACTTACTATAGGTAGAGACAATTTACCTATTCAAATCTTTGTACTGGCCGCAAATATTAAGAACTCGCCTGTATTATGATTTACTTGATAAAAACAGTTGAGATTATGAAAAATAATTATTAACAAGGATTTTGGAGCTACCATATAGTTAATACCAACATTATCAATACATTATTTTTACCATGATTTTTGTACAGTCTACCAAATGATCCGTAAGTGTGAATTGTTCTACTTAAAAGAGTTGGGGAGTACTTTTGATTGCAAAATCTAAGGTCGGTCAAGGATATCTTAGTGCCAAGAGTGGTACGAAATTTGAGTGTTATTTATCATCATAACAATTCAAGTTAGAAATTCAATTTTCTGTAATTCTGTAATATGACGTAAGAAGATTGGATCACGTAGTTTTGATTTTCTAATTTGTCTTTCCAAAGTGACTAAATTAATTACTATGTTTGGTCCCAATTTGAAAATAGAGCAAGTAAAACCAAATCAAACATGAACGTACGTAGGAAAATGGAGTGACTTTCAAAATTTGAGATGGTGCAATAACTTAATATTTTAGTGAATTGAAGTCAGATATGGCACTTTCAAATGATTTCAAATTGATTAGAACCAAATACAATCTTCAATTTAAAATCACATGGACGGCCTGTTTTTTTAAAATGACGCACTTAAAAAGTACCATTAAATTCTAACCATTCAAATAATTAGTCTGACCATAACACACTAACAAGTGGTATGTGATTAATAAATATGTAAAAAGATATCTACATCTAACAACATATAATAATAAATTCAGTTCAATTACTATTCCGTCAGCAAAAAGGTTTTGTTTGGAAATTGGAAGGATTATTCTTAATATGTTAATATGTCAATATCTCATACTATCTGTTATATAGAGGGGCGTGGGGCGGAATATGTAGTTTGCTTACCTCTAATCATTAATAAATGAAAAAAAAATTGACTTAAAATATTTACACCAAAAGTTCGCTTGAACCATGAAAAGAAACTAAAAGGATGAACAAATAACAATAGTACTATTTTATTTAAAAGGAAACTTCCACTTGGACTAGAGTCTAGAGATGCGTACTCTTTTTTAGAGAAGCAAATTACTCGCAGTTGTTTTGAATGAGAGTTATCAGGAAAATATAATCAGAGTTAAATTGAATCTCTAAACCTTTCTTTTTTTGTTTTTGATTCTACTTTGGGTTAATTATTATCATTGGAGCGTTATGTAAATTATTTTTTAGTTTATGTAAATGATTCACTTACCTTTGTCATGCTTGTTAGGTGCCAATCCGTCAAATTACTGTTGTGTGACATATGTCAAACCTCAACTTCATATCACACCCTGAAATTGGGATGCAACATGATTGACACTCAACTATTTATCGAGCAAACTCCAAACTACATTACACATAGTGACTATAAATGCATTAGATCTAGCAACACGCAAAAAAAAAAAGTGTTCGTCTATCCCCCGACAAACAATAACCTACATAAGCGTGAGGTATCTAACCTTGGACCTTGTGTTACTCATGCAAGAGGATGTTGCTTGTTACAAACCAATCCCTCAAGTCGTGATGATGCCTACTCTAACAGATCGATAGATAAGGATAACCCATAGACCAAAATCATATATAGGCAACAAACTATCACGTGGAATATAACCATATAAACTAAAAGATGCTAATTTAAGAAGTACAAGGCCGAAGAAGTAATATACAGGAACCTAACCCAAGACTTGACATCAATCAATAATCGAGCTTCTAATACACAAACTAAGAGTATAAGCTTTTACAAAATAAATAATAGTACATGCTATCTCTAAATACAAAATAAAGACTACCTAAATAACAAGAAGTTGAAAATCGACAATTCCGAATGCCCAGAGCTTACCTCAATCTCCATGATCCACAACAACTCTACACGAAAGAAAATATCACGATCCAAACTAGGGACTAGCTAGGTGCTACACGATGATTAGGATTGCTAAAGAAACCCCAACCAAGATATTATAGCATATCAAGCATACATAAGGCAAGAAAACCCTTAATAGGAAGCGACAAAATAAGTAAGTCTCAAAACAAAGTTAAGGGTAAAGATAAATCTTAGGCCCGATTAATTAAATGAACTTACACATTTCTTGTCTAGACATGCCTATACTATGCTGACATAGGCAGAGACATAGAATAAGCCACTAGCTTACCTAAACAAAAGAAAAAAAATAGTCTCAACATAAACAACATCATGTAAGGATAGAAAGGAAATATAAACTCAATAGATAGCCCGAAGCATGAGGACTTCAACCTACTCAAGTCTAACCCATTTGGACCCCTTAGAGGCTCTAACCATGGAGCACGCAGATCCCAAAAACGCATAGTTTCTCCTCCAAAAATGACTTCTCCGGTCGAGGAACGCATTAGATATTTACCTAAACCAGTAGGTCCACTCACCAGTCAAATGAACACATTTTCTATCTTGCCACGGGAGCGTGTAGGTGATGCACCCAAATTACACCTCCCTACAAAAGTATAAAACGGTCGTTGTCAAATATAGAACCTAACCAAGGTTAGGGTCGAGGCCATGCGGAATATGGTTCAAACATAGTTTAATTTATGTGAATTCGATCTATTGACTGGCTTGCTTCCAGAGAGGGCTTACAATTAAATAAAAACTATAAATAATAGCCTAAAATAAGATCAAATTGCTTGCAAGTATTGAAAAATCAATGAGAATATATAACTAGGGTATTGTGTTCCCCATGAATTCCCAACGTAGCAAAATCTTATAATAGTAGTCTTGTCTAGTGTGTAACATATGGAACTGGTAAGTTATCTTCACCTAAGTCCTTGGTCCTACAAATAGATGAATTTTACCTCACAACTTGGTTTGTCTACGGGTGTATGCATTACTAAACCTTAACTTGGTCCCAAATTTAGTTACCCCTTGGTCTGTTTAGGCTAATTAGGTGAGTGTAATCACATGAAAATTTCTATTATTTATCCCTTTTCCCATTTGTACCCCCTTGGTCCAACAAGTAAGAATAAGGCAAGTTCTAACATTGGTTATCATTAAATGCAATCAAAATAAAGAGATAAATAATATATGGACGCACACTATCCGAGGATTACTAATTATTCAATTTTTCTTTGTTAATTATTCATAGTTCCCACAACCTTAGTTGTAGATTTAGCTATTCATATTCATAAAATGATGATCAATGATAACTGTTATTTGCATGATCATGTATTTACAATTAGAATATATGGAATTCGAAATCTTTAATTG
This sequence comes from Solanum medicagineum, assembly GCA_026153255.1. Classification (NCBI taxonomy): domain Eukaryota; kingdom Viridiplantae; phylum Streptophyta; class Magnoliopsida; order Solanales; family Solanaceae; genus Solanum; species Solanum medicagineum. The sequence goes on along the minus strand of JAPFFP010000008.1, from coordinate 6,646,711 downwards.
AAATTCAAACTTCAAAGTCATAAAAACATAGACTATCAAAAGCTAAAGATTCATAATGTTAGAATGAATTTAGGCTAAAAACCATGGCACTCTAGTAAAGAAAAAACTTAAAAACCTATTTATAAACATCAAAATTCTACTTCGAAATGAAATAGAAAAATTGAATCCGGTAACTTTCACGATCCCATCGCTAGCCGCGTTAGGTCCGCATCGCGGACCTGTCGCGGACAACTAGTGCTTTTGTGAAGTTTCACCAAAAAATATTTTTCTTGGCACGAACAAAGTATACATTGTAGGTACTCGTTTTCCCACACAATTTTTTCCTCTGAACAAGAATATGAAGTCGGATTTGTGAAATTTTGCATGAACTTTGAGATATTGAAAAAAATACATCATAGGGTCTTTTTGAGCTACGTGGAGGGGTGTTTAAATATCTCCAATTTGAGATATAAGGGAACTACGATTATGGAGGCATTCCTAGGGAAGTGTGGGGCGTTTCAATATGCCCTTGCCATCTAACATTGTATGCATGATTTGGTAAGTTACATGCATTGCATCTCGCATACTTAGTACATTCAAATGTACTAATATGTACTTTTGCCTATATGATCTCACATGTAAGGACTGAGGACTACGATCATCCACCGTACGACTTTAGCTTGGAAGTCAAGTTTTTCTTGTTGTGGTGAGTCCTATCTGCCAAGGACAAGCCACCATTCCTCTACCTTATCTTGTTTGCTTATGCTATCTTTACTCTTGAGGGTGATCCCGGGATATGTCTTGGACCCGTCCCATCTTATGACTAAAGTCATTGTTGGACATCTTTTAGACTCTTATACAAATATATGCTACATGTTGTATTTGGACTTTATGATTATGGTTATCAATTGGATATGACTATTATGGATTGACTATGAGAATCATGATAATTACGTATGGTTTGATGTGATAATGTGGAAGATCCTACGGATCGTAAATCAAATGACAGGCTTATGGTCTTCACTTGTAATTTCTCCTTGCAGGTGCTGGCCTTAATTTGCGAATAAATTTCTATGGCTTTTCAAAATATCTACGGATCATGGTCTTGGATTTTGTAAAAGCTAGACTGGAACAGTATAGCCTCAAGGCCTTTCATCTACAATTTCACTCTACCTCTTGTACTTCAGTCCATGACCTGTACTATTGGCTCGTAGTTTTCACTTTTTCTCAAGTACACATGATTACATCTCTGACCACTTTCTATAGCTTGTAACTTCATATATAGCTCATATATGAGTTTAAAATTCACCAAGAACAACCTTGCACTTCTGATTTTCACATATTCGTGTCAAATTCTGCTTTTCTGCAAAACACAATGAATGCATATCAGATCCAATAAAACTCGCCAAATAGAATACAAAAATCCTAAGATTTAAGAATCAAAAGTGTCGTATTTTGGCAGCACATCAGTAGGGTGATCGCCAAATTCTACATTACAAAATAATATAGGCATAGAGTATGTGTTAGTACATTGGAATGAACAAAGTACATGAGCATGCAATGTAATATATCATGATACAATATGAGGATGCAACAGACCAAGCTAAAATCATGCAATAATTTGAAGTACCATTTAAATCATGTAACATAGTCAATGCAAAAGCTTGTAAGTAGGGAATATATATATTTTATGATGTAGTAAAATTCATAAACCATGAGAGAAGCATGGACCTTGTGAAAGACACTAATAACCATAATAATAAGTACTTTAATCACCGATAAAGAACCCTTTTACCTTTGAGAGAAATATCATTAACCAAATTAAGGGACACCTTAAACACTATGAGAGTTACTATTAACCAACATAAACCATGTGAGTTATAAAATGGAGTGCCGATGTTGCCCCTACATCAGAGAAAAGGGGAGACTACTTGCCAAGGTAGACTCCTAATGCCTATGTGAATTCACCAAGATACATGAACAATTGAGCCTCAACTAATGGGTGACCCTTAAGGAATTAAGCCTCTACTACAAGTGATTCTTTAACCTATGGTGTCACGTAGTTATGGAACAATGAAATCCTACTATGGGTCTCTTGCCTCTACTACGGGAGATGGCCTCTATCCCAAGGTCCACTCGGTGCTAAATAATCTCTCAATGGAATAGTCATAATCATAAGTTATAAAATCAACATTATGTGGGAGGCTCTATGTCTACTACCCGCCCACTTATTCATAAAACATAGTCATAGAATAGCTCCTCAAACTTATGTAATGTAGGTATAGAACTTTCATCATTACACATTCATACTTAGGTGAGAAGGAACACAATTATTCATACTTGACTTGAATTTTATAGTAAGACTTAGTCCATACTTTTTCATGTAACTTACTTGAAAGCCTTATAAATACATGATCATATTATAAAGTTTATCTTTAGAAAGCATGCATGGATGTATATGAAATTATCCCAAAATTATGTAATTGAATCGAAAACATGCACAATCAAATAATTTAAATAATTTCTTATTTAATTATGAAAGATTATAACAATTGAACTCCTAATTATAGGAACCCACTTGAGATCATGAAACCTAGGTAAAATCTTGTAATAAATCACTTTCAAGTGATCAAAATCAGGTAACAAATTAGCAATTCATTATAAATTGAGTAAATAAACAATGATTAAAATGTAGTTCATGCAATTTGATGAGAATTGAATAAGACCCATAATATAAATCATGAACCCAAATTAGCATTATAGAGAATCCATACTAAAATCATCAATTTCATGCAATTATCATTAATTCAGGTTGAAATAGGTGATAATCACAACTAGAAAATAGTTGAAGAAATTGAGAAGACCTATAAAATTTCATACTTGAAATTGAATGAAAAATTAAGAATTTGAACGATCTCCTATAATGACCCTTTAGGTCATTTCTACTTTTCTACGTACTTTGTGTTAGTTAGAGCATTCCTATAGCAACCCCAAGTCATTTACGACTTGTTAGCACTGGTTGTTTAGTTGCCTGGTCGTTCGTTTGGAAGATATGTAGCGTTCCATGTTAAAGGCATGTTTAAAGTTTAAAAAATGAGTTTAGCAGTAAAGTCTGAGTAAACGGCCTTAAAATAGAATTCTCATAGCTTCATCAGCTCTGAAATGAACGAATTAGGCTAGAAGTATATTCAGTTAGAGTACCAAGATTTTTAATGATAGTTTATATCGACTTTCGCATTTTAGCCTCCAGAATAGGTCAATGGTTACTTTAATCAAATTCTTGAAAACCGTGCTCAAATAAAAATTTTGATAGTGCGGTTAACTCTGAAATGTTGAGTTAGGTCTAGGATGACCTTTCTTTCTGTCACCAAGGCTTTCAGGTGCATTTTGGGCCCCTTAGTGAAAATTAAGTAATTTTCAAGTTAGAAAGTTGGACCCATATTTGATCATAACAATCTCCGATGGGAATTTTGACTACACCGTTGAGTTTGAAATGTTGTTTCCAAACATATTCCATGTAGAATTTGTGTTTTTTGACTTCGGATGAGTCCAAAGCATCGATACCAAGGATTTGATGTTAGTTGAAAATCTGGTGCCTGTGATCGCGATTTGGTGCAGGAAGGTCCATGCGATCATGATGGTCCAAAGGAAGGGAGGGTCACGATCACGATCTATAGACTATCGATATCAGGATGAGGATATCAACAACTATAAAGGGCTGGGAATTTCAAATTTCGTGAACAAACATAAGAAAACTTTGATCGGCAATATTTTATTCGTCTGGAGGCCGATTTTAGTGATCCAAAAGGCTAACTTATGGTATTTTTTGAGAGGAAGATCATGAAAGTGCTAGAAATTGCATTTGGCATGCCGTTCGAGGTAAATTTATGGTTTTTCTGCACTATATTGTTGCTGATTGTCGAAAACTTCAGACAATAATTTCTTCGTCATTTTGGATCAAATTTCAGTAAAATTTAGGTCTATCTTGTGTGTTTTCTCAAGGCGCATGTTATGGTTTTGCCAGAATTCATCTATTGAGTTACGTTTTAGGTAAAAGTGCTATGAAACCTGTTGTACATAATGTTATATATGAAAGAATATGTTTGTGTTTTTGGGCTGTTTTATATGATTTTAAGTATCAGATT
>JAPFFP010000008.1:6627063-6642487 GCA_026153255.1 Solanum medicagineum | reverse complement strand
AGAAGTGGAGGTCGCGAATTAGGGTAGCAGGCTAATTGGTAGGGTTAGGTGGCTAATTTGTGCTCTCATTATCTGTCTATTATGTGTTAGTTTTATCATCTTTACATACTACCACGTGCTAATCATTATTACTCACTTTTTTGTTCTCTCCCTTTTCTTTTGTCATATCTGGTTCTTTCTGCTTATGAGTTTTGATATGAGGGTTCACAGGAAACAACCTCTCTACTTCTATGAGGTAGTGGTAAGGTCTTCGTACGCTCTACCCTCCCCAGACCCCACTTGTGGGATTGTACTGGATATGTTGTTGTTGTTGTAAGTAAATACTTGTCCTGTAGGCTTCTTCTATACTGGTTTGTTCTATACTTCTAATAGTCTATTTTATATTAGCTATTTCATGGATTAAACTTTCTAAAAACAACATTTGTTTTTCCAAAAATGGTGGTATGATGTATATTATTTTTGAGAAGGTATGATGAGGCAGTTTCATTCGTTTTTGTTTGTTGAAAATGCAATCAGTATCTTGTATGAAGATATTTCATCACCTGAATCTTATTTTTGGACAAAGTTAATGTTGATTTGATGAAGATTAAGACATTTTAAATCTGCTAATCTTTAAGGTCGAGGCATTTGTGTGTAATAACTTTTTTCTTCCGTTTTAGTGATAGGATTATTGCTCCATAGTACTTGGATAGGCTTTTGCAAGAACTCAAAATAACCAGTTTACACAAGGAAATATAGGGAAGATCCCTCACATAGCAAAGCTCTTGAGATATAGCTACATATGCTGACGTGTAGGACCATCATTTTTTTGGTGATTGGCTTGTGAGGAAGTCCATTTGTACCTTTACTTGTGTTCGCTTTCTTTATGATTATATCTTTATTCATTTTTCTGGAATACTAGTATCAGCTTTGTACTTTCTAAAAAATCTCAAAATAGCAATAGATGGTAGTGCAGCTTTACAGGTTTCTGATTACGTAATAGTCTGCAGGTTTTGTTGAGGTATGGTCTCCAAAAATTATTTGGACCAGGAATAGTTGGTGCCACAAGTGATCATAGTTATATGTATCTGGACCTGCCTTCTAACATGGTATACCATTCTGTTCCTATTCTTTTTCTTTCCTTCTGTACTGGTGTATCTGCTTCATGCAGCAAGCAGAATATACGACAATGCCAGTGGACGGGATTTAGTTAAAAACATGGAATTTTATCCAGGTTACAAGATATCAAATATATAAATGCCCATTTGTGCAGCGGAGCAATGTCAAATTGAATTTCCTTTTTTTCATGTTGTTCTGACTTCTCTTCAAGCTACAAAAAAATTGTTAGTTGAAAGAGTTCAGAAAAAAGTTCATTCAATGGGTGCAAATTGGAGGAATTCTCAGCAATTTATTGAATATTTGATGTAGTTGCTCTTAATTTAGAAGATATTATCAAACATATTCCATTCTAGATTAGAATGAAGCGTAACAAACCATACACACATGATGGTTATTTACAGCTATATTGGAATATTGGTAAGGTTCATGGGGTTATCATGCTTGTTGGATAGACGACATGGTTAGTACTTATACTTGGTTCTTGTAGTCTTATATGTGAATATTCATGTGTAATTGGAATCGCTTATTTGTTTATACTTCTGTACATCCTTGATCAGCAAAGTCATAACCTGATAATATGCTCAACCAAGAACTTGCGGTTTTGGCATTTTCTGTTTCTCTTATAACTCATTTGTGCTAATTGTATTTTCTTATTTGACCTCATGCAATTTACTTTTACCTGCTGAAGGTCGGTTCATTCTTGATGGGTTGGTTTGGTGTGGTCTTTAAAGAGGACATTTCCAGAATTTCAAGTCAATTGGCAATTGGATTGTCAACTGGTTTTCTAGGAAGCCTTACTACTTTCAGTGGTTGGAACCAAAAAATGCTCGAGCTTAGTATTGAAGGGCAGTGGGTTTTCATAGTTCTTGGCTATATTATAGGTATATATTATTTTTGTGCATAGATGTACAGTTGGTGTGTCAGGTGCTGGTGTAGATAAAAGTTATTTTTGCCTTTTTTTTTAACTCTTGCTTGGCTTTTCAGAGGAACCATCATGTCTTTTTTTAAAACTTACTATTGATATGCCATGAATTCTTGCAGGTTTATTTCTTGTTGCCTACTCAATCATATTTGGAATTGAGACTGCCAAAGGTGCCATTTGGCTCTACAAAAGAGCCACTATGAATACATCCAACTCGGGCACCAACTACCATTGGAGAGTAGATAGCTGCAAGCGCCATTTAATAGTTACACTCTTTCTACTACTCATTCTAGCATCGCTCTGGAGTATGAGCATAGGATCGGAGGTGAATGAATTCAGCAGTGGCAGCCCAAAAGCGCAGTTGTGGCTGGCCTGCATAGTTGGTCCATTTGGTGTGTGGATCAGGTGGTTTTTAGCACGATTAAATGGACGTGGTTTAGGAAAATCAGGTTTGCTCAAATGGGTGCCTTTTGGGACTTTGATTGCCAATGTATCAGCAGCTTGTGTCATGGGAGCACTTGAGACCTTGAAGAAAGCAGTAAGTATACATATATTTTTTTAACATAATGGCTTCATGTCATAGTCTCTTAGCTCTAATTAAAACCTCTTGTAATGTATACAAAGGTTAATTGTATGTGTATATTCTTATGTTAGGTCAACACACAAACGTGTGATACTGTTGCTTCTGGTATCCAGTTCGGGCTATTGGGTTGTCTAAGTACAGTTTCCACTTTCATTGCTGAATTTCATGCAATGAGAGGAAGCAAGTATCCATGGAGGGCATATGTGTATGCGTTGTGTACAATGCTTATGTCATTCGTCTTGGGGACACTTGTATACTCTGTGCCTGTTTGGGTCGAAAATTTCAACTAGAGTATCAAAAATACAAGATCAACAGTTGATGAGTTGTATATCTCCTGGTGAATGCAACAGGTGGTTGTTTCCCAGCTCCAAAGGAAACAAGACGAGATACAAGATGTTGTAGCCTAAGAGAACAATTGAGCGTTGGTAAACACGAATTTGAGAGAAAAAAAATTTCTTGTATTACTCCACAAGAATAGATTACAAAAACAACTCTCAAACTCACACTTTTACTACACACGTATCTTGGTATTTTTGGTTTGTTACAAATGAGAATTTGCACCTCTATTTATAGTAGATTTTAGAGTTCTTCTACAGGTGTGAACAAAAAACTTCATCTTCAAAAATGGTGGTTGGACGGTGGAGTGGTGGCTTGTTTGGTGGCTACAATATCTTGACCAAGATATGGTCCAAGATGGTGGCTGGACTTCTTCAATTCTCCCCCTCCAGCCATATCCAGAACAAGCATCCTAGCTATATCTTTCCATAACTCTAACTTCTCTTGAGTCACCACTTTTGTCAACATGTCAGCTGGATTCTCCTTCGTATGGATCTTCATTAGTCTCAACAGTTGTCGATCTATCACCTCGCGTATCCAATGATACCGAATATCAATACGTTTTGTACGAGAATGGTACATGGAGTTCTTGCTCAAATCCAGAGCACTCTGACTGTCACAATATACCTTGTATTCCTTTTGCTTGATTCCAAATTCTTGGAGATAACGTTTTAACGGCAACATCTCTTTTCCAGCTTCCACGGCAGCAATGTATTCTGCTTCTGTTGATAAAGCAACAAATTTTTGTAGTCTTGACTGCCATGAAACAACTCCCCCTGCAAAAGTGTAAATGAATCCTGAAGTAGATTTCCTACTATCAAGATCTCTGGCCATATCTGCATCTGTATAACCCTCCAAGATTGGATCAACTCCCCAAAGCAAAGACATAATTTCATTGTACCCTTAAGGTACCTGAGAATCCACTTTATTGCCTCCCAATGCTCTTTCCCGGGGTTGGAGAGAAAACGACTCACCCTTCCCACTACGTGAGCAATATCTGGCCTCGTACACACCATCACATACATTAGACTTCCGACTGCTGAAGAATATGGCACTGACGACATCTCCCCAATCTCTTCCTTGGATGAGGGACACGATCTCTTGCTCAACTTGAAATGGTTGGCTAATGGAATGCTAACTGGTTTGGCATTGTTCATGTTGAACCGTGCAAACACTCATTCAAATATACTTTTCCTGAGATAGCCATAACCTCCGGTTCTTCTTGTCTCGGGTGATCTGCATTCGCAATATTTGTTGAGCCGGTCCTAAGTCTTTCATGTCAAAAGACTTAGAGAGTTCTTTCTTCAGCTGGTTGATCTTCGTTGCGTCTTTCCCCACGATTAGAATATTGTCTACATATAGTAGAAGAGCAACAAAATTTTCGTCAGAAAACTTTTGAATGTAGACACATTCATCTGCTGAAGTTTTCTTGTACCCTTGACTCGCCATGCATGAGTCAAACTTCTTGTACCATTGCCTAGGTGCCTGCTTCAGACCGTACAAGCTTTTCTTCAGCTTGCATACGAGGTTATCTCCCGAAACCTCAAAACCTTCCGGATGCTCCATGTAGATTTCTTCCTCTAAGTCTCCGTGAAGAAAAGTTGTCTTTACATCCATCTGTTCAAGCTCCAAGTTCATACTTGCGACCATTCCAAGTATGACTGTAATTGAAGTCATCTTGATTATTGATGAAAATATCTTGCCAAAGTCGATCCCCTTCTTCTGTTGGAATCCTTTGACTATAAGTTGTGCTTTGTATTTCACCACTTTTCCGCTGCTATCCTTTTCCAGCTTGAACACCCATTTATTTTTCAGTGCCTTCTTCCCTCGTGGAAGTTCTACGATTTCATAAGTCTGATTTTTCTGCAGAGACTCCATTTCATCCTGCATTGCGAGAAACCACTTTTCTTTGCCCTTATGAGATACTACTTCATGGAAACTCTCTAGTTCTCCATCTTCAGTAAGTAGAAGGTACTTGGATTCTAGATATCTTCTCGATGGAATCCGACCTCGTTCAGATCTACGAACTTCTGGAACAATCTGAGGAGATCCACCATCATCTTGGCCTTGTGATGGTCCTGGAACGTCTGCCAGATGGGGTTGTGGCTCCCCCTGCTCAGAACCACCACTTTCCTCATTGTCTTCTACTTCTGGCATATGTTCTGGCACAACATCACCATTTCTCATGAATGGTTCTGTTGTTGCTTCTGGCATTTGATTTGCAATATTTGTCTTCTGAGACACTGTGGGTTTTTCAATGTCATCAATTGTCTGACTTTCATGGAAAACCATGTCCCTACTTCTGATCACCTTTTTCTCCTTTGGATCCTATAACTTGTATCCAAATTCTTCATCTCCATAACCAATGAAAATGCATGGAGTGGTCCTTGCATCTAGCTTCTACCTGAGCTCCTTGGATACATGTGCGTACGCCAAACACCCAAATACTCTCAAGTGAGAGTATGATGGATCCTTTCCAGACCAAAGTTTCTCCGAAACTTCAAAATCTAATGGTACTGATGGAGATCGGTTGATCAAGTAACAAGCGGCTCTGATTGCTTCTCCCCAGAATGAGTTTGGCAGCTTAGCCATATTGAGCATGCTCCGAACACGTTCCATGATTGTTCGGTTCATTCTTTCAGCTACACCGTTATGTTGAGGGGTGCGTGGGATCGTCTTCTCATGTCGGATGCCATATGATCTACAATACGCATCGAACTGCTTGGAAGAGTATTCATCTCCATTGTCGGATCGAAGACACTTCAATTTCTTTCCTGTCTCACGTTTTACCATGACATGGAACAGTTTGAAGTAATCAAACACCTGGTCCTTCATCCGCAAGAAATACACCCACAACTTTCGAGAAGCATCATTGATGAACGTTAGAAAGTATCGATTGCTGCCGAGTGATTCAACCTCCAAGGGACCACAAACATCAGAGTGTATCAGGCTGAGTAACTCTGATCTTCTCGTTGAAGAGGAATTAAACGAGACTCTATGTTGCTTACCAAACAGACAATGATTGCAAGGATCTAGTGCAGCATCCTTGTCCACATTGATAAGCTCCTTCTTCATCAGGGTAGACAACCCTTTCTCACTCATGTGGCCGAGTCTCTGGTGCTATAAATTTTGAGAAGCCTCATTTTTCGCTACATTGAGGCTTCTGTGATTATCTTCACATGAGTCTTGTATAACGTCCCACAAATATGTCCTCGAGCGACTATCATAGCGCCTCTTGACAACTTCCATGTGCCTTTACTGAAATAACTATCATAGCCCTGTTTGTCAAGAGCTATACTTGAAAGAAGATTCAGCCAAAGAACTGGCACATGGCGGACATCCTTCAAAGTGATTATACTCCCGAAACTTGTCTTTATCTGGACATCACCAATTCCTACAATCCCAGAGGAACTGGAATTCCCCATCTTTACAGCTCCAAAGTCTCCAGCTTTATACGTTGTGAAGTATTCCTTATGTGGAGTAACGTGGTAGGATGCTGCAGTATCTACCACCCATTCTGTATCTTCTCTTGAGACGTGAAGGCATGTCTCAGCATGGGTTGAACAATAAGCTACATCTCCAAGAATAGTAACTAATGTTTCTCCATCCTTATTCTTCGGCTGCGAACTGCTCTGGGCTTGCTCCTCTTTCCATTTGTAGCAGTTCTTCATATACCCTTCAATTCCAGAATGATGGCACTTATGTTGGTTTCCTGCCATCAGCGGATCTGCCTCTACTCTTGCTTCTGCCTCCCCATTTGCCTTTGCTACTCTTTTGTTGCCTCCCCCGATTCTCTATGACAAGGGCATGGGTCTGATCTGTGCCCATGTCCTTTCTCCTTGCCTCTTCACTAAATAGAGCATCCTTGACCATTGACATGGTAAGTTTGCCATTTGGGGCTGAGTTGCTGAGTGATACGACCAACGTTTCCCAACTATCGGGAAGGGAACTAAGTAGTAGCAGCACTTGAACTTCATCGCCAAGTGGCATCTCTACAGACAACAACTAGTTGACCAAGCTCTAGAACTCACTGGTATGCTCGGCAACTGAAGTTCTATTTTTAAGCTTCATGTTGACTAAACGTCTCATCAACAGGGCTTTATTCCAAGCGGTCTTGGCCTGGTACATATCCTCCAACTTCTTCCAGAGGGCATATACGTCTGTCTCTTATGCAACATGGTGGAAGACACTATGATCAATCCATTGACGGATTTGACCTATAGTTTTTCGGTTTGATTTCTTCCATTTTGACTCCTTGGCGGGATCAGGATTTTCACCTTTCAATTCGATAGGATCGAATAAATCTTTACAGCTTAGGAGATCCTCCATCCGAGGTCTCCATAACATGTAGTTGGTGGCAGTGAGCATAATCATGGCTCCAGAAGATGATTTTGACTCTTTTGTGGTCATTATCACCTTGTAATAACTTAATTTACCAAAACGAGGTTGGATCTTAAAAAATGGAGCTCACCGTTACGTCCGGAACGGTAAAAAAAGGTAGAATTGACACTTCGGGGCCAAAATTCAACTATTGGAGCAGAACAACAATTTCAAAAAACTTTGGGGACTAATATTCAATTTCAAAAAGATCAGGGGCCAACTGCAATGTCAGAAAGATTAGGGGCCAATCTGAAATTTCTTGAACGTTGAGGGATCAAACTGAAATTTTAGAAACCTTAAGGGTTCAATTTGCACTTTTTGAAACTATTGCAGATTCCGGCTATGAACAATATTTTCTGTCATCTTCTCCGTCGTTCTCCGGTGAACAGTGTCGTCGTCTCCGGCAGAACTCCGGTGAACAGTATCTCCATCACTAACAGAATTTCGACAGAGTTGACCGAACTTTGACTGCGATTTCTGGGCTCGTTTGAACTCCGATTAGGTCGCCGTTTGGTGCTTTGGACTCCATTCGATGAGATGAATCCGTGCATTCAGAATTAGATTTTAAACAAAGCTCAGAGAACTCCGGTGAACAGTCTCTGGCAGAACTCCGGTGAACAGTATCCCCATCACCCAAAAAAAATCGACCAACACTTCTAACTTGGCTCTGATACCACTTGTTGTAGCCCAAGAGAACAATTGAGCGTTGGTAAACACGAATTTGAGAGAAAAAAAGTTTCTTCTATTACTCACAAGAATAGATTACAAAAATAACTCTCAAACTCACACTTTTACTACACTCTTATCTTGGTGTTTTTGGTGTGTTAAAAATGAGAATTTGTACCTTTATTTATAATAGATTTTAGAGTTCTTCTGCAGGTGTGAACAAAAAACTTCATCTTCAAAAATGGTGGCTGGACAGTGGAGTGATGGCTTGTTTGGTGGCTGCAATATCTTGACCAAGATATGGTCCAAGATGGTGGCTGAACTTCTTCACAAGAGAATATTACTAAATTGGGAAATGAATTTTTTTCCTGAATACAGGTAATTTCCTAAGTGCACAGTTTAAGGATGCAATGGTGTTACCTGTGCTTTCGTGTCTCTAATTAGGTCAGCACGGGGTGTTTCCAAGCAGCGAGATTTGCATTAGTTCATTCAAAGTTCCTTACCCTTATGCACGAATCACTGAATAAGCCATTTCTGGTTCTTTGAGCACATATCGATAGGTAAACCGTCCTCTCTTCCTTTCATCATAAGGTGTCTGACTCTGAGAAAAGAAATTCCTGTGTTTTTCCAAGTTTTATTAACAAATTGTTGTAACTTCATTGTAGGCCAGTTTTAATCTCGAATTGGCATAAACAATTATAGTTATTTTCTCCAAATTGGCTTTAGGTATTTTTATAAACCCCCCCCCCTCCCCCCTTTTTTTGGGACAATAGCATTTTTACTCCCTTTGTAACAGCTTTATTCTAGTTTTGATCATTGTATAATATTAGACATATTTAACCTTCAATTAACATATACGTGCAATACAATTTTTCTCTCTCAAGTTAACAGAAGTTAAAAATTTAACGAGATAAGAGGATGATAACGTAGTCCATCAATTTGTTTTACTAGTTTAGTGTACGTGCTTTGCGCGTGTGCGTTGCGTCAATCGATATAAAACGAATGAAGAAAAACATACCTAAAAAAATATTAACCTTACATTAAATGCAATATTTGTTAAATAATATGACCATGAATGTGATTATATTGATGCAATCATTAAATTCAATAATTTTTTAAATGTATAAATATGATGAATTTAGTTCTAGTGTGTTTATAATTAACTAGATTCACCATACATGCGTTGCACGTGTATGGCTAGTTATACAGTAGGCGTATGTTGTAGGCATTCTGTTAGTAACTAATTGAGTGTAGTAAGCCTTTTGGATCTTAATTATGACATGTTTTGAAATACATGCACTCTTTAAATAGCTCCAAATCATTGTAGCAACTTGATTATATAGAAAAATAACATCTTCTTTGGTGGTTTATCCGATGTTGTTGGCCATTTTCTAATATCATAAAATGTAGAAGGGAGGTGTGGGTACTCAATGGTGTATGGAAGATATAGCATTTGTACAAGTAACCAGCAACGTAATTGTCCAAACCAAAGTTTCTTTAGGCCATTAAATGAGATGAAAAAAGATCTTGGATATTCACAGCCAAGAATACCACATAGTTGATTTGGTCTGGTAATTGAGACCGTCAAGTGAAAGCCAATGCAACGTTGCAATTACGCCTGGATGGCAACTTGGTCTTGGCAGACTTTGATGGAACTCTTGTTTGGTCCACTAATACTACTGGAAAATCTGTTTCTGGCTTAAACATGACAGGAAGGGGAAATCTCGTGCTCTTTGACAAAGGCAATCTCACAAGTTGGCAATCTTTTTATCATCCTATGGATTCTTTGCTCCCAGGCCAACTTTTGGTTTCTGGACAGAAGCTTATAGCAAGCGTTTCATCAACCAATTTGGAATCAAGGTTTGCCTTCTCTTGTTATTCTCAATGGAAGTTGGGCCACCCAATGATTTGTGGAAGATATGCCATTTGTACCAGCGACGGGCAATGTAGTTGTGACCGAAGCTTCTTCAGGCTGTTAAATAAGAGGAGAAATAATGTTGGATGTTCAAAGCTGACATCCATTTACTGAAGCTCTTCACAGTATCATAGAGCTAAAAAATACTACATATCTTGCCTCCGAGCCATTTATAAGCTAATTTCGAGTACACTGTGGTTTGAGGGGACAAGGATGAAAGATTGCAAAAGGGCATGTCTGAGAAACTGTTCCTGCAAAGCTGTAGTCTGCAGAGTTGTTTGGTTAGGGATAGAAGTGGGAGTTGTTTATTACTGAATGAGGGCTTTTCTCTCATATACACGGAGGATTGAATAGACAATAGAGTATTTGTTAAGGTGCAAGATTCTTCAAAAACACAGAATCAGTCTCAAACCATTTCTGGAGGGAGAAAAGCAAGACCTCACATAGTGTTAATAGGATCTACTCTAGCAGCATTCTTTGAGATAATATTATGTATCACTGCTTGCTTTGTTATCTTCAAAAAGAGGGCACAAGATTCCAGAGAGGCTGAGGATTTTGTGGATCACAAACCAATAGTACCGGGAACGCTCTCTTACAATGAGTTAAGAATAATAGTTGAAGATTTCAGCAGAAAGCTCGGGGAAGGGGGATAGTGTCACTGCAAAATGATGTAATTGTATCCAGTTCCATGCTTGATGAACGATGCAATGCCTTCTTTTTTCCACATCACGACTTGAAAGAATATCATTCAAAACTGTATTTTAGGCATGGAGTAGTATTTTTTTAGATCACCTTACGGGCAGTCACACAAGAGCTAGCTATAGTTCTTGCTTTTTTGTCTAACCAGTCATTTTTTGCAAATCAAGTTCGCTGGTTACTTGTTGAACATTTCAGTCAGCGCATACCTACAATTGCTTAAATAATCTTGTAATGCTCCAGACTAACAAAAACATACATTGTCTTAACAATTGAGAAATACAAAGCAGTCACTTGACTGATCATCTATATTATTAAAGTGAAAAACTCCAAAGTGCAAAGTTTGATTAACTAGTCTTCCCCTTTCTGTATAGGTATCCTTTCCCTATATGCTCTAGGAGTGTTCTCGGCATGCCTGGAATGTACAACTCCTTAATAGTGGCAAGCAAATTCACCAAATTTAAGCCTATTCCAAGTTTTGAATGTATCTAGGGGACGGAAGAGGAAGGATGGTGGCCTGAAATTAGTGCAGATATAGGAAATTTGGATGGCATAATGTAGAAGGTGTGATTAATTATGTCGTACCTTGGCAAATCATATGTAACAGGACACACTTTTTCGTTTATGTAAAAGAGGAGGGCGTTGCTTAGTTAAGTTGCATCTGACAAGAAACATGTCATTCTTTGATCTACGGCTTTGGTTTAATCCATTAAATAAAGTTGATTGTCTCGTGATGTTGTCGTGTGCCCTCTTTTTTCCGGAAAACCTTGTTGGGTTCATAGGAGAATGTGACCGTAGTTTCACTGCGTGTTTTCTCTGTTTGAGTTTCGACTATGCATTTTCTTCCTCACAATTGATTTCACGTCTATTGAGGAGTGTAGCAAGTAAGCCTCTAATTCCATTAGTTTGCTTGGGTTCCATATTATTTAGAATCCCATGTAAAGGAGGCAAGACTTCAAATGGTCTTCCAAATAATTGTAACTTGATTCTATTATCTTCATGTTTTGCTCTTCCAAAACTTGGGACCTTAAGTTTTCCGCGATCTCAACCCATAAGGAGGCTTCCCTTTGCTTTGCAATAGTTCCAGCAATCAAGACGATCACAAGAGGTAATCCCTTGCAGCTTTCAGCAATTCATAATCCTGCATCACGTAGCACTGAGGGACAAATGCGTCCTTGAAATACTTTCTTCTGAATCCATCACGAGAAATCGAAGAAAATATGGATCACGGTGGTGCTTAGGCTGCCTAGCCACTTGTTCATCTCGATTTGTTAGCACCACTCTGCTTCCATTTTCATTATCTGGGAAACACAACCGCAACTCTTCCCATGCATCAACTTCCCATATATCATCCAATACAATGAGGTATCTCTTGCGTATTGGACTCTTGTGACGCTTGTCGGGTCTTTTCTAATTCTCAAAATTACCTGTTATACTTATTCTTGTTTGAACATGTAACTGCAATTGATTTCAGCACATAATGTCTATCAGTTATTTACAATTAGCTCCATAGCCTGATCAAGTTATGTTTTATTCCAAAATCTTTACTTAAATGCTTCACTTGTGCTTTATGATGCCAAAAGTGTTATCATTCATTGAAAAGGAAAAACAGAAAGTCATGATTGGTTAGAGATATACAGGAACAAGTCAGAGAAGCGAGTAACTGCTCTTAATAGAGAGCTTCCTCTACGAAATGAGCAATTTCTCTTAGATTTAGGGCAGTTGCAGAGCCAGTTTACTGGAAGCTTTTCACTTGGAAATGTTACATCTTTGCTTTCTTTTATCTTCTCTGTAATGACAAATGCTTGTTCTTTTGTCTGACATGTTATTCCAGGACAAGGAACAGCTAAGTTCAGTGGTGGAATCTGTTCTTATTTCTCTCGATATTCATTGCAGTAGTCACGCACCTCGTGCAGAAGTTATTCTATTTGCCTACACCGATACAGTACTCAACTAGTATCATTAACTCCCTTTCACTAAGTTGGAACAAATAGTAGTGTTATCACCCTATAAAGAGGTGAGACCAATCGAAACCGACTGAAAAAGCTGAGGAGGTTATGTGGTTTCAAAAGCCGAATGAAAATGAATACCACAAGTCAATATTTTATTAGAACTTAAATGCAAGTATTATTTGACGTAAACAAAATACATTAATATCAAAAATTACTATGTATTTTACATTTGAGACGAAGAATCAAGTGAAAATTTATTGTAATTCACCTTATAAACGTGCAATTCCATTAGCAAAGTAACTTTAAAAAAATAATCAAATCCTAAGAATATAAATTGTTTTATGCTACTTAAGCCTAAACATATTAAAATCTTTTATATTTTACTGAAAGTATTACCCATAATGACAGAAGATCTAATGTCAAATGGGTGATCAACATAGCTACAAGTATCATATAATCTACCGGATGCAATATCGGCGTGGGAACAGATGTAGTTTCCCCATACATGTGAGCATAAACACAGAGGATGTAACTTACAACTGTTAATGGTGGATGAATCATCAATGTCTATTCCTGTCGGGAAAAACACGGATTAACACAAAATAGATATGGCAAAATAACATGAATAAAATGGAAAGTAATGACACCAAAAATTTAACTTGGAAACCCTTTTAAATAAGGGAAAAATCATAGGCTAAGAGGAGCAACTGATATCACTATAGTAAGGAATTTTATATTGTGTAGGTACGAGTACAATACTAAAAAAACTTCTATATACACAAAAGAAATACCCTTTTTTGATTTTTCACCTTACTAAAAAATATCGCTCACACTATTTTTCTTCACATACTATTTTCTTATATAGTCTATGGTATACCTTATAAGAAAAATACTCAGTATATTTTTCTGTGGCTCTCTGTGATTGTGATGTTAAAATGAGGAGCTAAGGAGCTCCTTATATAGGGGAAAATTTGCCTTTATTGATGTCATCACTGACATCAATGTGCAGACACAATTATGAAAAGAATAAAGTGGCCAACTATCTTTAAAAGTAAATGGTAGGCTATGTTGAATTTAAAAGAGAAAGGGGCTAGACCCCACAAATCTCCCCCTTCAGACCTATTCACCAGAAGAGTGTATCTTTCTATTCTCAAAGAGAGCTAATGCCAACAAGTTCTTTGCACAATTCCAACTTGTCCTTTGTTACAACCTTGGTCAGCATATCTGCAGGATTCTCATTTGTAGAGATCATTTCAACCTACATAGACTTGTCTTCTATCTTTTCTCTAATTCAGTAGTATCTCACATCTATGTGTTTTATTCTCGCATGATACATCGAGTTCTTGCTCAAGTCTATCGCACTTTGACTATCACAATAGACGACATACTCCATCTGTTGCAGCCCAAGTTCTTGAAGGAATTGTTTAAGCCATATCATCTCTTTGTTAGCTTCAGTAGCTGCAATATACTCAGCTTCTGTTGTAGATAATGCAACAAACGTTTGCAACTTTGACTGCCATGATATAACTCCCCCTGAAAAAGTAAACAAATATCTAGTAGTGGATTTTTTGTTATCAAGGTCACCAGCAATATCAGCATCTGTATAGCCCTTCAAGATTGGTCTAAAGCCTCCAAAACACAAGCATACATGTGAGCTTCCTCTCAGATACCTGAGTATCCACTTCACAGCTTCCCAACGCTCTTTTTCGGGATTATCAAGAAATTTGCTGACAATACCAACTGCATGAGCAATATCAGGTCTAGTGCATACCATTACATACATTAGACTTTCCAACGGCAGAGAAATATGGAATTTTGGCCATATTCTCTTTTTCCTCCCTGGTTGTAGGACACATCTTCTTGCTCAACTTCATATGACTAGCAAGAGGTGTGCTGATAGACTTAACATTCTTCATATTGAAGCGCTCCAGTACATGTTCAATGTACTTCTTTTGTGATAAATAAATCTTCTTTTCAGCTCTGAGATGAGTGATCCTCATGGCCAAAATTTGTTTGGCATGGCCCAAGTATTTCATAGAAAAAGATTTAGACAACTCATTCTTCAGCTCGTCAATTTTGGAACTACTCTTGCCCACAATCAACATATCATCCACATACAACACTAGGATGATAAAATCATCATCAGAAATTTTTTGTACAAATACACAATGATCTGAGGAAGTCTTCTTGTAGTCTTGCTCCTCATAACAGATTCAAACTTCTTGTACCACTGTCTAAGAGCTTGCTTTAGACTATAAAGACTCTTTTTGAGTTTGCACAAAAATTTTCTTTACCATTTACTTTAAAGCCCTCAGGTTGTTCCATGTAAATCTCCTCTTCTAGGTCACCATGAAGAAAAGCCGTCTTCATATCCATTTGCTTAATCTCCAAATTTAGACTAGCAGTCATACTAAGAACTGTATGAATGGAGGACATTTTCACGACAGGTAAAAATATTTCGTCAAAGTCAATGCCCTTTCTTTGACCGAATCCCTTAAGAACCAATCTAGCTTTGTATCTGGGCTTCTGGGAGTGTTCTACAATTGTAACTTTGAACACCCACTTATTCTTCAAAGCTTTCATTCCCTTAGGCAATTTCACCAACTCATAAGTGTGGTTTTCATGCAAGGATTTCATCTCATATTGCATGGTCTCTATCCATTGATCCCTGTAGTCAACTTCCATAGCCTCTTTATAACATTCAGGGTTCTCTCCTGTTAGTGAATAACACATACGCATTTGATGGATAATGAGACGAGTGAACACGTTGTCTTGTGGACCTCCTGAGAGGAATATTTGATTCGTCCACAACTTTATTAGCAGGAGGATCATCAATAACAACATCATTGTTATTATCAACATCAACATGTTGATCT
>JAPFFP010000008.1:6614924-6626963 GCA_026153255.1 Solanum medicagineum | reverse complement strand
TACTCCTTCTTCTTCTACACACCAAAACCAGAAGACAGAATCCCCAAACCAGGAACCAAACCCAACATTCACCCGACTAGACGACCCTAAAATCCGGTGACCACGTGCACCCGACAATCCCCAACGGTCGCCTACACCACTCCGTCACGCGTGCCTAAAACGTCAACCCTACCCACTTGCGAATTTGAATTTAAAAACACCCGTCTTTCCCCCTTAATTTTGCCTTAATTTTGGGCTATAAATTCCCCTTCTTTCACTGAAAGGGGCAACGACCGCAATCATCTGAAAAACCCGAAGAAAACTCCATTGCTATCACTATTTTCACGAAGTTCATCGATTTAGAGGTTAAAACCAAAGCATCTGGGTTTTAAGTTGAAAATTCGATGAAATTCGTGAAAATAGTGATAGCAATGGAGTTTTCTTTGGGTTTTTCAAATGATTGCGGCCGTTGCCCCTTTCAGTGAAAGAAGGGGAATTTATAGCCCAAAATTAGGGCAAAATTAAGGGAGAAAGACTGAAAAATGGAAATGAGGAAGAAGAAGAAGGGGATCGGTATAAGGGGTAGTATCCCACGCGCCCGTAAATTTTTTTTTTTTTTTGAAAAATAGATCTTTAAAAAATGTTAAAAATAAGAATAAAGCCCCGTGAGTAATTTGACACCGTGGAGGGTAAAAATTGGGTGTCAACAACGGTTTATCATGATTTCATAATATATGATATTGTATGGTATAGTATGATATTATACATGTAATATTTGAATAGACTGTATGCGTTGCTATTATTTAATAATAATTTCTTATTTAATTTAACTGTATGGTACTGTATCGTAACTTATAAATTCACAAAAATGTCTTTAATTGTTATAAATATTAAATTTATCAATATTTTTTAATATTTTTTTAAATTAATAAATAGGATCAAGGAGGGAAACATACAAGCTAATATGTCTCCAATCCATACAAACAACACTAGAAAATAATAAAGTAAGAACTTATAAAAAAACAAACCTCAAAAAATAGACTAAAATGTGAAAGAAAAGACGGAGGCTGAAAAAAGTTTAGAAAGTTGATGAGGAGGGAAATAAGTAATACAAAAGCCATATTTTAGGGTAAAGTTTAATAAAAAAATAAAGGATAAATTAGAATTACTTAAATTTAAGTATAATTGAAAAAAAATAAGAGAACCATGGAACTCCACCAAATTGGTGATTTTGAAAAGTGAGCATTTTCATGATTACAAAATCATAAAATCAAATTATACCATACTATATAACTAATAAAATAATCAAAACAATGAAAAAAGATATGATTCTCTTACTAACTGTACAATACGATACCATGAAAAACTGCAATTCAAACAAGCTGTTAGTGATTAGGTTTATCGTTACAATACAATTTTTGTGGGGTTCAGAGTTTATTTATCTTAGTTATTCTATTTACGGATATATTCCTTAATAATTTGACATGCCTAGAATTAAACATACTGAAATAGGCCAAAAGCACAACCAAATATTTACGCGTATGTATTAGAATATTTCATCATGAATAGATTGTATCCAACAAATTAAAATGAAACATAAAGTTCTTACACATTGTTTTTTGGATGGTTTTTATGTATTGCTATTTGCTTCATTATACAATATAATCTATTATATCATATTGTATTGTTTTAACTAGTATAACACGTTGATATATTGTATCATTATTTGTTGTTAAGTAATATAACACATCAACAATTTGAATGATAAATCTAAAAATAATTGGATGCGAAACAGAATTATTATAAAAAAATGAAGATAAAAAATAAAATAAGATAAAACAAAAGAAGAAGAGAATATTAAGGTCACAACGTGATCACACCAAATCTATTATTACACAAAATGTGACTTATATTACTTAATGATGAATTTAAATGATAGAATATAATAAAAGTTAAACGTTAATCAAAACAAATATCGCATCTAAACTAATAATACAATACCATACAATTCACGGGGTGACAACCATCCCCACAAGGTGCAAGTGTAACAATATATGTTTTGATAAGAATAGTACAAACCATACTACTGATGGAAGTTACAAGCTACTTATCACCGAGTGACATAATTCTTCACTGAGGAAGTTTGTTTAGCTTACAATAGACATAATCCTTGTACTTCTTGGTCTTGAATTTGGGTGGGTTGGCCTCATTAATCAGCTTAGGCATTGGCCCAACTTCATGCTCTGGTGGGGGCTCCAAGAAAACAGGCCATGACATTCTTGTCTTGTCCTTGTTCACTGTTGTCCGGTGGTACACACTCTTATATTTCCCATTGCTAAGAATCTGTTCAGCCATTCATTTTTAGAATCGAAACATAGGACTAATCGAACCTTTTCTCAAGTATATTTGGGTTGAAAAATTTATTAAACATGAACAAATATTTAATTTAAAACCCAATTATTAATCACCACTCAATCCTAATTCAGGTCTCTGTAGCGAATATCTTTAACAACAACTAGGGTATTTAACATACAACATCAATAATCATACTAGAGTCTGATTCCAAGCAAAATTGAAGATTCTGGAAAACCCAACAGTTGAAACAAGTTTGAATGCAGCCAAAATTATAGAATGATGAAGAAGAAGATATACCTCAATTTGGTCACCAATGTGTACAATTATGGCATTTGGTATGTAACTGACATCATACCAATGGCCATCTTTAAAGACTTGGAGGCCTTGGACTTCATTTGGCACAAGAAGGGTGATGTAGGACATATCTGTATGAGCCACAACTCCAAGAGCCAAATCTGGCCGTGGGCATGGTGGGTAATAATTGATCTTTAACATGTAAACTATGTCTCCACTACCAGCTGCCTCAATCATTTCATGGGCTTCCAAACCAAGCCCAAGCGACAAGCTCCTAAACATCTTATCTCCAACATCGCGCAGCCTCTTTGCGTATTCCTCATTTGCTTCCCTACAAAAACACAAATGATCCATTGTGTATAAATAGTTATATATATGATGGTGTATAATTGTGATATATATAGTTTTATGCATCAGAAATATACATCTTCCTCAACGACCTGAAGAGGACAATTATATTAGAAAAGAAATAGAAGGAGACAACCATTCATTGAGATAATAAAAGCAAAGCCAAAATTAAACAAGGTTTTAAAAAAAATGTTGTTCGTCGCAAAAGATGAAGACAAAGGCAAAACAAGGTATAGTTGGTAATGAAAATAATTTTATTATGTGGCAGAAAATGAAGACAAAGGAAAGGGGAGCAAACAATTTTGACAAATGAAAATGCAGAATGCTAATTTTGGTAAAAATTGATGATCGAATTGTTTTGGATAAAATATATCTTTATCTTCCTTGTGAATTCAGTCTACAACGTAAATAGTCCAAGTGACATCACATGCAGTCCATCTTGGCTTAAAGACAAATTATGAAAACACCACGTGGCAACCATGCATCTTTCTTTCGGCATTTACCTTATATATACATCTCACAACATAAATGAATTTCTATTGTTTAATATATTTTAATCTATTATAATAGGTAATCTATTTCTTTTTTTATTACTAATATTATATATACTTAAAAATACAGTTTAGTATCCAGTTCGATAAGAAATAAATATTGATGTATAAAATTAATATTCCCTCCCAAAAAATGATTTTCTTTGCTTTTTGGATTGTTTTAAAAGTAATGATACTTTTCTTTTTAAACAAAAGACTTTGATTTTAACCTTTTACATCTGTGTTGAACCCTTTCTTGTTTGTCTTGGTGATCGATGAACTGACGCGATCTATCGAGGACAAAGTACCATGGTGTATGCTATTTGCAGATGACATAGTACTGATTGATGAGACTCGGACTAAAATTAATGATAGGTTGGAGGCCTGGAGACACGCCTTGGAGTCCAAAGGATTCAAATTGAGCAGGACTAAAACTAAATACTTGGAGTGCAAATTCAGTGTTGAGAGGGATGAAGCAAACTTTGATGTGAGCCTTCCACTCAACCTATCTCCAAGAGGAAAAACTTCAAGTATCTGGGGTCCATCATCCAGAATAGTGGCGATATCGACGATGATGTCACACATTGTATTAGGGCAGCATGGACTAAATGGAGGCTTGCATCTGGAGTATTATGTGATAAGAAGATACCACCTAAACTCAAAGGTAAGTTTTACAGGTTGGTGGTTAGACCATCTTTGCTGTATCGGGTGAAGTGTTGGCCAATAAAAAATGCACATGTCCAGAAGATGCATCTCGTAGAGATGAGGATATTGAGATGGATGTATGGTCACACCATGAGTGACAAGGTTAGGAATGAGACCATTCAGAAGAAGCTAGAGGTGGCTCCGGTGGCTGATAAGATGAGGGAAGCGAGACTGCGATGGTTTGGACATGTGCAGAGAAGGAGTACCGATGCTCCTGTTAGGAGATTCGAGAGGTTGGTTTTAGGAGCTGCACGGAGGGGTAGAGGTAGACCGAAGAAGTATTGGGGGGAGGTGATATCGCGAAACTTGATCTCACTGAGGACATGACCCTAGATAGAAAGAAGTGGAGGTCGCAAATTAGAATAGTAAGCTAATTGGTTGGTAGGGTTAGGTGGTTATCTAGTCATGGAGTATAATAGGATAGAGGAGTAGTAGTGTTTTATTTAAAATTTAAAAGTCTTATTTATTTTCTTTAAAACCATACCAATTCAAGCTCTAGACCATTCTTTTTCAAAAGTAGGAAGCACTGTGTTTGGTTAACAATTTAAAAATTGATATATATATATAAAATAATTAATAACCTTATGTATTTCCTCCTTTTGCTTTTATAAACCCTTTTTAAAAAAAAAAAATCTTATTTCTTTTTTGTTTCCACAACATGTTAATTTTAATTTTTTATATATCATTAATTGATATTTTGGTACAGTGATATAACCCTAACTTAGAGTCACAAACTCAAATTTTTTCCTTTTATTAACTCGTATCCAGTTAAATTAGATTCTTTCTCCTTGAAATGAAGTATTATTTTATATAAAATAAAAAATAAAATAACTAACACATAAATAACTTATTGCTAAATATATTTATAAAATAATATATGCATTCATTTATAAATTAATTCCCATATACAAGTTAAACTTAGAAATAACGAAAAAGATGAGAGAGAGAGAGAGGGGGGAAACCTGTAGAAAGGAGGGTTTTTAGGCCAATAACGATAGTTGATGGCTGAAGGAGGCCAAATCTTATGAAACAAATGATCCACCCAACCTTTTTTCCCTTCCACTTCCTTCTGCAAAGAAGTCCCATACCCTTCTATACTCTGCGCCCCTGGCTTCTTCGCAATCAACTCTTTCTCTTCTTGTGGCACTTCCTCAAAGAACTCTTTCCCAACTTTCTGTAAATTCGCAATCACCTCATCTGGAATCCCATGATTTATCACTTGAAAAATACCCCACTCTTTGCTAGCCTCAGCTATCTCTTTCGCTATTTTTTCCTCATCGACACAAGTACCTATGTCGATGACTGGCACCTGAAGAACTACTCCGTGCAGCGTTGTGGCGACAGGTTGTTCGTTCTCTGAACGAATATATTCCGATGGAATTGTGTCCATGCATCTCGTTATTGACGATATGGCTTGTACCCTCGCCACCTCCATCAGGGCTGTTGTGCTCTGACCTTGAACTGTTTTCATTCTTTTTTTTTCCCCTCTCTGTTTGGTTTTTCCTGATTACATGCACATTTTGTTTCCTTTTTATAGGAAAGTGACCCGGTGTAGTTTTTACTGCTTCTATTTCCAAACCTCTATTTTGCTTATCTGGTTGAAAATAGGATTTAACAAAACAGCGGGATCCTTTTTTTTTTTTTTAATTTTATTTCTCGTCAAAGTCACGTGGATTATTGTGGTTCACTAATGCCACCTACCCATCTACCGCTGCATTCTTTTCTTTCCAAAAAAACAATCTCATTTTATTATAATTTAAAATAATTTAATTTTATTTCTAATAAAAATTTTCTCATTATTTTAAATCATAAGTTTAAAAGTCATTTCTTTTCATAAACATTAAAGAATGTCACATGAATAAAAATGGTGAGAGTAATTGTTTTTTAAAAGTGTGAAATGAAAAGTAATATGAATTAAAATTTTTAATCTCTCAGTATTAAATAAGATACATTAGAATATATCAAAATATTTCTTCTAAATGTGTCATAGAGAAAGTTAAAACTAACACTAAAAAATTTTGAAAATTAAAAAAAAATCTTTATTTAAAAAATGAATTTAAAAGAAATGTAACAACATAGACAAATTAGTAGAGACTAGTCAGTAGATGAAAATGAGAAAGAAAAAGCACAAAGTTTAAATAGGATGGAAAGGGACACTTAGTATTGTAACTGCCACTCCTTCAACCTACCTCAAATTAGTATACAAAACAAGAGGGTGTTTTAATAGGTGTTCGGCAGCCTGTCACTCCTTCAAACTACCCCTAAGTCTTGTTTGGATGACTTTCCCTACTTTCACTTAAAATCACATCTATCAATTGATATTTGCTAGGTATAATAGCTGAGACAACGATCAAAATGGTGGTTAATGTACATGTAATGGGTTGTTTTAGTTTTTAATATATTTTATTTGATTGAAATGGTTCTTTATCGTATAATAATAGTGGTTATTTTGATCCTTAAATATAGATTATTTTCACTGAAATGATTTTTGAGTATATAAAAAAATGTGTTTATTTTTGTCCTTTATTTTAAACCTAAGAGATTTATAAAAAAAAAAAAAAAGTAAATTTTGACTATGGACCATATGTGGCTACCAAATTTCACTATCATTATCTTCTTTGTTCGCTTCAAATTAAAGAAAGAACTCCACAAAATCTAATATCATTTTCTCTACTTACTTCTCCGAAGATTATGCTAAGGTTTACATTCACGAATTGGTAAGGTTGCATGGAGTATCATTGTCGATTATATCAGAAATGGGTGCTCAATTTACTTCTCATGTTTGGCAGTCGTTTTAGAAAGACCTTGATACGAAGGTGAAGCTAAGTATCGCATTTCATCCTCAAATGGATGGACAAGACAAAAGAACAATACAAACGTTGGAAGATATGTTGAGGACTTGTATGCTTGATTTCAACAGAAGTTGAGATGATCACTTACCTCTTATTGAATTTACTTATAAAAATAGCTTTCACTCAAGTATTAAAATGGTACTGTTTAAAGCATTGTATGATAGAAGGGTTAGATCACCGATGGGATGGTTTGAGGTTGAAGAAATGTCATTGATTGGACTAGAATTGACACTTGATGACATGGAGAAGGTGAAGGTCATAAAGGAAAGGTTGAAGGTTGCCCAAAGTCGTCAAAAGTCATATGCGATGTTAGGAGAAGAGAACTAAATGATGAAGGTGATTGGATGTATTTAAATATTTTACCAATGAAATAAGATGCGTTTTGGTAAGAAAGGCAAATTGACTACTAGATATGTAGGATCTTATAAGATAGTGAAGAGAGTTGGGAAAGTAGCCTATGAACTAGATTTTTCTATAGATAGCTATGGTTCATTCGGTGTTTCATGTGTTGATGTTAAGGAAATGTTTAGGTGACCCTAATTCTATTGTTCTATTAAAGGATGTGTCTATTGAGGAGGATTTGATTTGTGAAGAAGTATTAGTTGAGATTTTGGATCAAAAAGTGAAAAGATTGAGAAATAAAGAGGTTGTATCCCAAAGTATTATAGAGAAATCAACAAGTTGAAAGTGCTCTTAGGAGACTGAGGTGTACATGATGAAACGATACCCTTATCTCTTTTTTTTTTAATTCAAACCTAAGGTACTTAATATGATCTATCCCTCCAAAGTTCTATGAATACGTGTCTCTTGATAAGTTGCATGCACGCATGATCATGAAATTGTTTTTGAATGATATTTGATGCATAAGTTTGATGATTTTATGAAAATGATGATTAATTTGCATTTTTACATATATGTTATAATGATGACTATGTTTATACTCTGTTCTAGTGTATTTCTGTTCTCATTCGAGGACGAATGATCTCAAGGGGAACATATTATCACATCCCTCATGCCTATAGGCTGGGAAAAACTGAAAGTTTAGAATTTTGGTGCAGGTTTGATCCCTGGAGCCAATCTTCAACCCGTGGAAAAATTCACGAGTTGTAGGTTGACTTCGTGGATTGAGTTCAGTGAAATGAAAAAATTGAAGAATTTTTGGAAAATAAGTTACTAATTAACAGGACGGACCGTATGAAAAATCATGGCCCGTCAAAGGTTTCGTAGACAGGAGTCCTAAAGGACTCAACATTTTTCTAAGTTTGGAACACTTCTACAAGAGGACTTACGACCCATGGATGGATAGACGGGTCGTCCTGCACATTCGTAGTTTGAAAGATACAAATTTCAGTAGCTCAACTTTTGTAACATGAAGTTCTACGGATGGGCCAATGTACGGTTTGTAGGTTGACTACAGCCCGTGGATGGAGTCTCATGGTTGATTTCGATAATTTTTGATAAAGGCCGTTTTTAACATTTCCTATTCTTTTAGGTCCTAAACTACTTCGTTTTGGATCTCTTAACTACCTTAAACCGACCTAACTGTTATAAGCCTATTCCTAATTTATTCAAAGTCATTCATTCTTAAAATTCTCTCAAAGGTTCTCAATATTTCTCTCTCTAAGTCAAGGATTCCATTGAAGCTAGGGAATGAAGCTCTGACGAAGGTTTTTCCAGATTTTCCTCTTCAATTATAAGGATTTTCACTTGAGGTATGTAGTTCTTCTTTCATGAATTAGTTTCATCCATGAAACCTAATCCAAAACCTTCTTCTTATCAAAATTTCATGATGATTCCTTATGGACTTTTATGCTATGATTCCAAATGCATTGATTATGATTCCTATATGATAATCATATCTAATTACTCATGAATTATGATGAATTACATGTTGTATATGATTTTAAAACAAAGGTATATCATTTCAACATATGGATGGTTAGGGCTTAATGATTTGATGTGGGTTTCTTTACTAATGATCCAAATTAATTTTAATTGCATATTTTCTCTATGAATCTCATTCAACTACTTAATTTTGACTCAACTGTTCATGAACCCACACTTAGCCCTAGTTTCTTATGATAAATCTATGAATTTTCATGATTATGATCTCAAGTATGTAAAAGTATGTTTTATGACAATGATGATCCTATGATAAAAAGGGCAATGAAAACCCTAATGTTTATGATGATAATGTTAAGATGGGGATGTCTACTCACACTATGATAAAAAGCGAAGTAGTTTATGACATGAGATGTTTGAAAGATTATAATGACTATTTTACAAGCTATGAAAGTATGATTTTAATGAAGTATGAACTATGTTGAAAGCTATATATATGTATGATTTATGTATTCCATGAGATATGACTTAGCACTGAGAGGGCTTTGATAGATTCCATAGTCCTATATAACTATGTGCCACCATAGGAATGATGTTCATGTTTTTATGCGTTAAAGGTGTGCTAATGGATCCATATAACATTTTAATAAACACTCATCGTGCTAGGATAGAGCCTAAAGGGTGGGGTCGAATGATGGGTTCTCACCGTGCTAGGATAGAGCCTATGGGGTGAGGATCAAGTCTACCTTGGCAAAGTAAACTCCTCTTTGCTTGATGTAGAGAGAACATCAAAATTTCATGTAATAGTCCACATAGTCTTATATGTCAGTTATGGTCTCATTCTCACATATGTATATTAAGGTTATGAATAGATTTGATGATGTTTCTTCACATGATTTTTAACTTGCATTGCTCATGCATATTGTGTCTTTATCCTATTGATTATGATTATGTATATTGATATTATATTGTAATGTCTTTTGATTCATGTCATACCTACATACTTAGTAAATTTCATGTACTAACACATACTTTTTTACCTACATGATCTAACCATGAAGGGGCGGATAACAAGGCGACTATTTTATTTCGTGGCTAGATTCGGATTCTGAGCTTGACGATTGTTGGTTAGTTCCCATACTTTGGGAACAAGTCCATTTATGATATTTTTATATGTTCATACTTTGTCATTTTATTTTAATGTATATCTTGAGGGTGAGCTAGTAAGCTATATTATAGACCCAGTCATTATCTTATGATGTAGAGGCACGTTTTGGACACTACAGATTGATGTATATTCCCTTAAAGAAAACTATGATGTTCTTAGTTTTATGCATTTACTCTTTCTTGTTCTCTTATTTATGCTTATATTACCTTATGAATGCTTATGATATGAACACGAGGCTTGGATGAGATGCTTTTGGGTATCACATTCGCTGTATCATGGTTAGGCCCTAGATCGATTCGTGACAATTGCCCAAGGGTCGAAAGAAAAACCACCATGTGACAAGGATGATAGACTCTATTTGGGCGAATGTAACAATGAAACTAATGCTTGCTACCAGTATGGTCAGACAGGTTACTTTCCGAAGGATTTCCCAATGTAGAGACAAAATGATGAAGATAATAAGACTCAACCTTCTTCTACAAACCGTGTATATGCTATGGGTAGTTGACTATCATGATCCAAAATTTGATGTCATGATGGCACACATCCCAAATCACCCACCCTGATGTGTACGGTAAAAAAACTCATACAAGACTCCCAAGAAAGAAGTTAAATCACAGAGCAAGAAATGAGACAAAATAAATTACAATCTCAAAATCTGGTGTCATGAGTATAAAGAGAATTAATATCATGACTTGAACAATACAAACCACACAATCTCTTATTTGTCTTCGTTTTTATTTCTTAAATTGAGAAGTGTTTATACTACTTATTTGAAGGACATTTTTTAGCCAAAAATATAATAATGAGTACATTTTTGACTCCCCGCGACAAAAAAGTTGAACTATATACACACACAAAAAATATCAATTCTTATTAAATTACTACATTCTAAATTAATAGTTTATACATATTAAATGAATTTTCTAAAATCAATTTAATTTAAAACAAAATTGTTTAGGTTCTATCGAACTCAATTCCTAAACTCCAGCTACACCGTCTACATAAGACTTTATGCAGAACATAAACATGAAGAAGATGGCAATCCTTCATTTTATGTAATTTACTTAATAGTATGCATGATACCGTGTATTATTTACTAAAGATCTCACATATGTTTGGAAGTAAAGATTTATTTCATGCCATATGATTGGTTGCCCCCAATTCCAGCCAAACCGTGCATGCATGATCACACATTGTGTTTTATTCCGAAACTTTCTTCAAACTTTGTATGCACGTGACCTGTTATTTTAATTTCTAAATTGGGCCAAGTCTATGAATGTTATAGCACAATCAACAAAAAGAAGACAAAGTCTCCACTGAGTTTTTAAAAACAATTAAGAAAACTTAATTTTAAGACTAACAAAAAAAAGGTTCTAAAATTTTAGAGAAAATGGATAAGATTTTTAATTTTTATTTTGAGAAGGTATTAGCATTTAAAGTCCTGTTAACGCACGGTTGATCGATGACCGATCTAAAACTTAATTGACTAAGGATATGTTTGATATGGAGGAATACATTTTCCCAAAAATGTTTTCCAATTTTCTCATGCTTGGTTGACTTAAATGTTTTGAAAAATATTTTTCAAATCAACTCGTTTTTCTCAAATTTAATGAAAATGGCTTCCTTCTAAAAATTAAGGAAAATATTTGTGGAAACTCTTCTAATTTCAAATTAATTTTTTTAATCTCATAAGTACCACAATCCCCCTCCTCAAAAGAATTATTATTATTTTAAAAATAAAATAAAATTAAAAATTACTTTTGAAAAGAATTTCACATTTCAAAAATTTTATTTTTGCCCTCATTCCTATTCCAACCCACCCAATTCACCCTCCACCCCAAAAAAAATGTTTTGAAAAAAATCCCCCACCTTCACCCCCAATCCAAACCCCCCCACTCCATACCAAAAAATTAAAAATTTATTTGTACAAATATTTCAAATTTTGAAAATTTTAATTTTTATT